>VZSF01000119.1:1389-183409 GCA_013398295.1 Chionis minor | reverse complement strand
TTTTTTTTTTTTTTTTTAAGTACCAGAATGCTAGTCTAAGGTCTCCTGGAGCCTTCTCCAGGCTGAACAACACCAACTGTCTCAGTCTGCCTTCATAGAAGAAGTGCTCCAGCCCTCTGATCATCTTCGTGGCCCTTTGTGGCTCCAACAGGTCCATGTCTTTCCTGTGCTGAGTACTCCAGAGCTGGATGCAGTGCTCCGGGTAGGGTCTCACGAGAGCAGAGTAGAGGGGCAGAATCACCTCCCTTGATCTGCTGGCCAAACTTCTTTTGATGCAGCCCAGGATACAGTTGGCCTTCTGGGCTGCAAGTGCACACTGCCAGCTCATGTTGAGCTGCTTATCAACCAACACCCCCAAGTCCTCCTCTTCGGGGCTGCTCTCAACCCATTTTCCATTCAGCCTGTATTTGTGCTTGCAATTGCCCCAGCAGGACCTTGCACTTGGCGTTGTTGAAATTCATGAGGTTGGCATGGGCCAACCTCACAGGCCTGTCCAGGTCCCTCTGGATGGTATCCCCTCCAGCATATTGACCGCTGGACACAGCTTGGTGTCATTGGCAAACTTGCTGAGGATGCACTCAATCCAGTGCGATTCAAATCCATGTCACCAACAAAAATGTTAAACAGAGCTGGTCCCATTACTGACCTCTGAGGAATGCCACTCATCATTGGTCTCCACTTGGACACCAACCTGTTGACTACAACTCTTTGAGCACGACTATCCAGCCAAGTCCTAAGCCATTGAGTGGTCCATCCATCAAATTCACGTCTCTCCTATTTAGAGACAAAGATGTTGCGTGGGACAGTGTCAAATGTTTTGCACAAGTCCAGGTAAATGATGTCAGTTGCTCTTCCCTTATCCACCAACACTGTAACCTCATCATAGAAGGCCACCAAATCTGTCAGACATGATTTGCTCTTATTGAAGCCATGTCGGCTGTCGCTGATCACCTCCTTATTTCCCATGTGCCTCACCAGTTTCCAGGAGGATCTGCTCCATGATCTTGCAGTGTACGGAGGTGAGAGTGACTGGCCTGTAGTTCCCTCAGGAACTGTAGCCAGACTCTTCACAAAAGTGTACAGGAAAAGCACAAGTGGCAACCATCCTGATGAAGCAAGAGAAATTAAGGGACTTAAGGGAAAAAAAGAAGGAACTTGCAATGAAAGTGGTTAAGCTTTGAGACAGGTTTACCAGAGAGGTTATGAATCTCTGTTCTTGGAGTTATTCAAAAGTAGGTAAGGCCTTCAGGAGCTAGACTTAACAATTAACAGGGATATTAACCATGTTTTGAGCAGAATGGATCACATGACCTCAAATTATTCTATGATGTGTTGATCCTCCCAATTTTATGTTACTGATATTTTCAATATTATTGTCAGATTATTCCTAAATTACGGTACTTTAAGCTTACGGGAAAAAAAAAAACAAATCAGCACATGGCCTATTGCTGCAGAAACTACTACCTGAGAAAGGGTTTAGGCATGTGATTGCAAATGATCATACTTTTCACTGAAACAGGAATCAGCAACAGAATAAGCTCTACTATTATCTACATTCTTTATCTTGTGCTTCAATCACAGATGTTTGTAAGTACATAAATTAAAGGGGTATTATATGATGGAAGAATGGTTTCTTTTTTTAAGTCTCCAGTTGATCAATTATCCAAATAAGCTCGAAAATGCAGTCTTAGTTTCCTAAGTTATACATTTGTCTTTTTCTTTTATTATTGAATTGAGATGTTTAGACTGCTATTTTTAACTGTCATCTTGCAACTAGACCTGGTTGTTGTTTATTTTGCTACTTTTTTAAAGTAGTTTGGAACTGTTGTGGTTTTTTGGGGGAGTCAAATTTTGCATGCACGCTCTTACTTCTATCTTGTAATGTTAATGCTGTAGACACTATGAGAAATTGCAGCCTAACCAGAATAAGTTTAAAAGGCTAATTCTTCCATTGATATTAGTTATTTTATTCTATTTCTACAGAAACGCATGATATAAATGTCATTCAAAATTGCACTGTCCCTTCCCTTTAGGACAGATTAGAAAAGAAAGAACTCTTCCAAAGGACTTACTGTTGTTGTTTCTTATTTCTGTTAGTCATCTGAAGCCCCAGTCAAAATCATGGCCATGTTATTGTAGGCACTGGTTTAATACATAGAAGTAGTTCTTGCCCCGTTAACTTATTTAAGAGGCAATGCAAATAGATAAAAGGGAAGAAAATGTATTATCCACTTTTTATCCACAGGTAGTTTGAAGTTCATCTTCACTGCAAAAGTGTTCCTGAATCAAGATTTTTAACTGAAATAAAAGTTCTAGTGAATTGAAGGAGAAAAAGTCATGGTTATCTCAAAGGATGTAGCTGCAAAGGTGGAGGTGAGTTTGGTAATCACAAAATGTGCCATCTGGAATTGACCAAAATTACTTGACCTAAGACCATCATCCTTCTAATCCTCCCTACCATCCACTGTTGTTCATACCTTAGCAAAGGGTTTCAGTGTTGTTTATGAGACCTTTTCTAGTGAGCAGGAATGAATCTCTGTCTCTGGAATCCTGATTCGATGGTTTACTAACCAGATCACTCCTCTTTCTTAATTGAAAAAGAAGTGGGTTTTATGGTGAGTTCTGAGTTCTTGTGACTTCACATTCATTTCATAATGTTGTAGTTAGTGCAGATACTGAACAGATGTGAGAAACAAACTAAATGTAAATCATCATAAAAAAAAGATAGATGTATCTTTGTTAAGGGCTTCTTTACCCTGTGAAAAGATACTGCCTGGTTTTGGTCTATGTTTTTATGAAAATGACTATACAAAGGGCATTTGTATGAAAAATATAATTAAGAAGATCAATTAAGCTCTTATTCATTTTCCCTGTCTGATTGATTCTAACCACAGCTCCGTGTATAATATGTCTAGTTAATTGCTTTCTCCAAAGCTAAATATTGATTCTGGCATGAGATGGCTAGATAAGAGAGGTTACCTTCCACAGAATACCCGTGTTCAAAACTAACTTTCTCATATAACAGAAACAAAACAAATTCATTATTCATATTTAAATTCTATTACAGGTCTTTATAATTTATTCTAATTCTGTTCCATCCTGTTATGGTTCCAATGGGGTGCTCTTCATTCCTATCACTGACCCACTTCCAATAGTGCATTAAGCTATGTGATTAACATCTGTCACATGTTGTTTGTTCTCTCATCTTCTCCTCAGGGATGTAAGTGTGTGCAGTGAAGTGTCCTCTTAATTTGTTATTTTAAATATGCATGTTGCTGTGTATTTATTAACAAAGGCAAGGTCAGGGAAATGGGCCTTATGTTCAGACCAGAAAATGAGCAGGTTTTTGATGCATTTTTTCCTCAACCCTGAGGTAAAATAATAATATTATGAGTAAAATTAAAGTAGAGATTTCATTTTATAGTAGTGATGTGATGTCACGTTCTCTTTACAGGTTCTCTCAGTGTTTTGGTTTACTACATTTGTTCTTACATAAATGCATGTCTACTTACCACTGAATTACCCTAAATCCAAAATGCTTTTTGGATCATTTATTATCTTTCATCTGCAGTAGCAACACTGAAGATACCACAAGCACATATATGTATGGTACTATCTGACAGTATTTTAACCTTAGAAGGACTGCCAGTAAAAAATAGACCTTCATCAAGAAGCGATGGACACAGTTTTACCACAGTTTAAATTTTTATCTTATTTAATCTGTGGTTCCTGAAGCAGTTCCTCATGCGACTTCTCTTTGCTTTCCTTACTTGTTTTTTTGTCTAGTTTTTTTCTGGTCAGCTTGGCCTGCATAAAAACTAGAAGCTGTGAGCTATTAGCTTTTAAAAATGTGAAAACTTAATTTTGTAGTTATTGGGCTGTTTCAGACTGAAGTATTGGAAACTAATCAGTGAGAGACCAATCAGTAACTTTCTGAGAAGTGCTAATTAATGAAAAATTCAGTGGTCTGGATTGCTTTTAGAAAAAGTGGCTCATTCCTTGTCAGGTTTCTATATCCACTGGCTGTTTGCTTTGTTATTCTAAGAGCACTTTCTAAATGGAAAAAGGAAAATTTGAAAAAGAATGCATGATAACAGAAAAAGAGAAAATTATAAATATGAACTCTGGCTCTCTTAAATTGAATGGCTAAACTTTAATTAACCTCATTGGGGTCAGGATTTCATTCTGAATGTTTCTGATGACGTTTTTCAAGCCACAGAATGCAAGTGTGAGGAAATGTTATTATCAAAGATATACAAAGATATACAAAGTGGGGCATGCCAAGAACCACAATGTATTTTATAAAATTCAGAAAGTTTTTTTGTGCCTTTACACTGTCACCAGACTTCCCACGTGGGGCTGATTGTCTCTGTCACACTCAACTCTTTGAAGCAATGACAATTGCAAAATTTGGCATATCAGATTTCAGTACTGCCACTAATATTCCTTCTTCACTCTTCATTGTCTGGTCTAATGTAATTGTTCATCTTGTTCTGCTTTTGCCCAGAATATGCCACAAACTCCGAAAATACCCATTAGCTTTGATTAGGGTTATCTAGGTTTTCAAAGCTTAGCAAGCTGAAATAACAGTTCCTATTTCATATTACATTTTCAACTAAAATGAGACCTCTGAGCATCTGTTGATCTAGCAAGGACAGCTGAGGTTACAACGAGGAGAAGACCTGGATACAGGAGAAATTATTTGCGTGACAAAATCAATTTCATCATTTACCAAGCTAGGCTGAGAAGCTCTCATTCATTAAGCTGCTATAACAAGATACCTTTGGGTGACCATATCCTCAGGCAGAGAGACACGAGCTTAAACTGTTCTGTCAGAAGTAAAGCAAAACAGAAGACAGCTTTAAAATTGGAGAAGAGTTTTCAAAATTAAAAAGAAAAATCAGTTCCTGATGTTAAGCTGAAAAGCTGTCAAAACTTCAAAAGGATACTTGAATTAATCTTCCTCTCCCATACCAGCCACTTAGGAGTCCAGAATGACAGGCCTGTTTTGTGCTGTAGGCTCTCTTCAATCTGCTCCAAAGATTCGGCTCCCTCTTCTGAATCCTCTAATGCTCTGCAGGGGTAGGAGATGGTAGAAGAAGAGTCTTTCACTTGCAAGAACTTAGTACCACAGGCACCTGGGCTACCCAAAAAATCTTAAGCCTCTGTAGCCTGGGTGCTGGACCTTCGACCTTTGTGTCAGGTACTTAATCACTGAGCCAACAGGAACTTTGTGACTGCACATAGTACTGAGCGTGAGTTACTGAAGATGCCATTGCTTCGTTTTGAATATTATTATAGGGGCAATTTCTCATGTAGTTAATTATGTGTAATGTTAGATTAGAATTTGCCAGTGTTGATTATAATTGGTTGTGTTTTGCTGCACATGGAAATTCTTAATGATGCGTTGTTTAAATCATAGTTCTGGAGTAGCAGTTAAGAAATGTTCTTCGTAGAGAAGAACTGACAACTGTAATTGTGCAATGGATTAATTGAAACAGGTTAAGCAATTCAGGAATTCTATTTATAGCCAGAACATATTTCTCACTCCTCTTCCCATCCTCCTTATTTGTTACCTTATGTACAAGTGAAAGAAATAGCACTGCTTATGTTCCTACAGTCTTAACCAGAAACGATGACTGTTTTGTGTAAAGGTAGACTCAGTGGGCAGCATTGAGATCTGGATTAGACATAGGTCAGAATTTGGGTTTGATGACCAAGTCAGGGCCAGGACTTAGATTCCGATTTTTATGAGTCAAAGGACTCGGCAAACTTCTTGATGAGATTTCTTGTCAGAATGGGAGTGCCATCCCTTATGCTCATCTTCTGGGACAGTCCTCATCTTGAGCAATGTGGGTCAGCTGCTCTGCTGTGAAAATTTCAGTCATCTGAATTTTCATCTCAGTCTCGGGAAAGTGACAGACTGTTCCTTAAAGATTTTGGCAATAGCTGCACCTCACTGGAAGAGGGGCCTCCAGATTGTTTGCATAGGGGCTAGGGCCAAAACCATGAATGTGGTTTATGATTCAGGGACTGGAGTCTGAATAATCTGGAGGAATTTGAGTTTGGATTTACGGTTTTGGCCTATTTCTTGTTTTTATTTCTTGTATATTGATGAGGTGTTTGAGCAGTGTAATTCACAATGAATATATGACCGAGCCTGGGGCAAAGAACACAGGGTTTTGCTTTGTCCTCTGACTGCTACCTAACCCATGTTTCATGACTCTAGGAAGACAGGGTCCATGTTTCATGTGAGAGGAGATGATTATCACTAATGCAGAGAAGGATAAGAGACTGTAGTGAAAGAGCTAAGGTCATAGTCCATGGCAAACAAGTGAAATAAAATTTTAGCTGCTGTAAAACTGTTAACTCTTTAACAGTCAGGAATTAGTTCTTGGGAGTTGTACTTCAGTGTGCCATTGCAATTTTGTGTCAGAACAGAGTACATGTAAATGAAAATCACTGTGATATCTCTCATGGCCCATTTATTTTGCTTATTTTCTTTATGGTTCTGAATGACACCATGGGTCTTCTCTTGGATTGGTCTTCATATCAGAGATAACATAATTTATTTGCTGGATCATTTCTAGATCTCAGTGTTTTCATTTAAAGGTAAAAATGAGTCTTCTTATTGTGGCAGCAGATTCCTGTGCATTTTGTTTCATAGTGCAATTAAAGTTCTTTTCATTTGGAAGACTTTAAGGACTGAGGTGGTAGTAAGACTTGAAGATTGTTCTTTGTTAAGTCAATTTTACTTCAGTAATAGATTAGCATCGGTTTTCAAACACTTACATCCCTTTTTGAGTTCTTAATTTTGAAAGTTAAACATTAAGTACAGTAAGAATTACTGTCAATAGCCAGTAGTCCAGATAAGATCCAGCTGTACCTTCTTGCTGTTTCCAAAATGTCATGAAAATAGTCCTCCCTACTCCCTTAAAATTCTAAAAAAAAACCAAAACAAAAACTTTTATATATTTCTATTTCTTTAGACATAAACTCTCATATTTCTTTTTCTACACTAAAAGCTTCTGCTGTTACTATTATGCTAGCATTTAGAGACTAATCAGACAGGGCCCCAGACATGATTTCTGTCCCAACGATCTTACTGTTAAAGATGGCAGAAAGCAATTTGGCCAGTAATTTCCTCACCATATTCTCTCATTTTGACAAACCTTCATAAGGAAGGCTGGTATCTGGTTTTAGACCTTTGCTTACCAAGTGGCTTTGGTTTCTAGGCTGCATGGCCTTAAGCATGCCACCAGCTCCTACGTCAGACGGGTTTCTGGGCTTCATTGATGAGTTGCCACAAACCCATGGTCATTAAGGTTTGAGCCAAAGTAGCACTTTGCTCTTCTGGAAATATTTTTTTTTTCTTCTTTGTAGAACAATTACTTATTTTTGTTGGTTTCCACTTCAGGCAGATAGGCATGAAACAGAAGTACCGCTGTTTCTGTGAGAAGCCCAGCTGACTTGTAACCTCAATGAAGAGGAGTCAAAAGTTTGGGCAGCCTTCAGTGTGCACAAGAGGGCACCCTGGCCTGTGTGCCGGGTGGGCTTGCTGAGGAGGTAGCCCTGTGCTCCCCAGATGCTGTACCCAGGGAGAGTAGATCAGAGCCAGGTCCTCCCACTCTCTCCTTGCATGGCAGCAGTGGTCACAGCTGTTGGCCACGTTGCTGCTGATAAGACACTTAGGCGCACTTGCTGCTAGCTGCACACACTCAATATCAGGTTTCCAGGTCATGGGAAGTGTGTGGATGAGCTCTAGAAATAGGAGCCCATTGCCTTGAGTTACAGCTGGTGAGTTTTCTGGGAAAAAAGCCTTTACAGGGGATGTGAATGACAGTTCATCTGGAACTTGATAAGGCATTGGTAGGGACACACGGAGGAGTGTGACTTAAGTCAGACGGTATTGTGGGAATGTTAATCATGAGGACACTCGTTATCTTGGAGCAAACAACACAGGCAGTTGCAGAAAAAAATAGCTGTTTAGCCAAGATATTTGCCATTATACTGTCACTATGGGCCTACTGTGCTTAAGACCAAAATCATTATGTTGATGCAGGCTCCTTTACTGCCTACAACATTTTTCAGTGTCCAGAGATCTCAATTTCAGAAATGAAAATTAAGAAGCATCATTTTTTGCTGAGTTGTGCTTTGTTGCTAAGCATTTTAACTTACGTATTTTGAGGCTAAGATGAAGACAAAGCATTTGTCATCTCCTTGCTAAATCAATCTCTGATATTTATGACTGTAGACAAAAGGGCCTAACCACTGAGCCAGCCTGAATATGTACTGAGATGACTTATGCTGAAGAAATATGAATGCTGCCTTTCAAAATGAACACCATGATCTTCATCTGACAACATGCCAGAACATTATGCGTTTATCAATATCAAGGTGTAGGACATACAAGACAAGATAACCACCATCATTCCTTATATAGATTTAAAGATGCTGACTTCTATATCTGAAAAAAAAAAACCCAAACAAAAAAAGTCCGTAAGACAGGTCTGTCAGTCAGATTGACAATCAAATGCCAACAGGTAGAAACAAAAGGACCATGGCAAAATTTCTTGTCTGCAGGTATCAAATCAACAGCTATTTCCCTTGACACTGAAGTGAAGAATCTTTAGAACATTCATAATGGCCAGAAAAAGGGGTTGGAGGCTCTGAAATATTTGAACTGGTGGGTGTTTTCACATGGGTACGAACAGAAGATGATGCTCTGGGATGACTGTTGTCAGTGAAGATGTGTGCCGTGACTACCCTCCTATGGCATCATGTTGGTTACAGTTTTGGACAGTACAAGTAATTAGGCTATTGACATTGTAACCAGTTATGAAAGGAAAGTTTTGACAGTGCCTTCTATGAAAAGTTGCCTTTCATTATTTCAGTCATTTAATGCAAAAGCCTGTGAGTAGGAATTTGTGCATGCTCTTGGGCATCAAAGTCCAAGGCATGCTTCAGCAATCTTTCCAAGGTTTTACATGTTACCAAGTCCCTGAAACATTTTCTGTGCAACTGTGGAACTGTTCAGGACTGCCACCATTATTCCACGTGATTATGTGATCACTGTAAAGGCCATCTGTATCCCATTTCTGTATCTGAAGAATGGTGAAGACCTTGAGACTCTTGCTGAACAGGGAGTTCTTCAACTGGTCACTTACAGAGAACTCTACATTGACAGCAACACTTAATAAGCTCAATGGTAGTATGGGGATTTGTAGAGGATCACAAATGCTGTGTGAGTGAAGTATTTGAACCATCCCTGCATCCACTATTTACTGAAAAAAGAACATTTCCAGAACTGCTCCACCTTGCCTAGTGTACCAGTGGGTGATAATTGAGAGCAGTGATGCCAGATGATTACCAGTTTTTGAAGAGCTTCCCAAATCAGGTGTCTCCAAGTTGGAAAATACTGTACCAAGAGCTCCAGGAAGTGCTTGCTAGAATTACAAGCATCATAACATACTTCAACAGTGTGATGACTGTAGATGCAGCTGAGCCTAAACTTGCTAACTAACTCAAAAAGCTCTAGGTGAATTTGAGAGATCAGGTGTTCTGAGCTAAGAAGGAAGGATATGAAACTAGATGAACCAATGTCGTTTTCTTGTACTGTGGCAACAAAATAAATGGCAATGATGCACCTGAAGATAAATTCAACAAAAGCAAATATAAGTCCTTCATCTAGATGGAAAAACTCCATGTAGTTATACAGGTTGGAGAACAACTGGCTAGAACGCAGCTCTGCAAAGAAAAGACTTGTGTGTCCTGGTGGACAAGAAACTGGACATGAATCAGTGTGCTCTTACAAAAAAGGTCAAACACATACTGGGTTGTGTTGGTGAGAGTGGAAGTAGGTGGAGGGAAGTGAGCCTTCCCCTCTATTGCTCTAAACACTAGTACAACTTTGTTTCATAAAAGTCAGCAATCGGTAAAATGCCTTAATTCCTGTTAGCAAGGGAGATCCTTAGAGGTGGATTTGCCAGCAATACAGAGACATTCAAAAATAACAAGCCAGTGCTGTCCAACTACATGCTCATCCAGTACAATGAACAGAGGCTGTTGCTGATTACTAGTTATGCATCTTTTTGTGGTTTTGGAGCCATTCACAGCCATTCATTAAGAGATGGAATTGAAGCACCTTCTTTCTATTGAGGAATGCTGACACCAACTGAACAACATACAAATTGATTGTATTGAGTGGCTTGCCACTTCCTAGGATTTACTTCAAAGACAAGCCAACAGCTTCAATCATATTGCTGTGCATGCAGTGATGGAGTTGCTTGTATGCAGTAACTGAGTGTTACACTAAGTGCTTATGATCACACAACTTTTTGTGAGCCAGAAAAATAGATTATAAATGCCAATGTGTGGAGATAACTGCCATTGCATATGCCAGATTGTGCTCTTCCACCTGCAGCTGAATTCTCAGTACTGGAATTCCTCCCATGCCTTTTCAAGCCAACCATGTCATGAAAATGGCTGCCAATGATCTATCCAGAGCTTGGCATGAATCCTTGGCTGGGTGGGGAGGACGAGGTTGGCCAACAGAATAACTGAACGGAGTTGAAATAATTTTTAACCCAGTAATCTGATCTGTCTGCTTATGAAGAAAACCTTCTATTTTACTGTTCCTACAGGAAATCATCAGATTAATTTGGGTTTAGCTACTTTATCTGTAGCGAAGTCAGATATAGTGCACCTAAACACATTGATCAGAAGTTGCATATGATGCTCTGGAATCAATGCTATGATGGTCACGGTTGAATGTGTCAGCCGCCAATAACTACAGTGTTTCCTTGGGTTACGGTCAAGAATCAAATTCACCAGCATTTTCTTTTGAAAGAATTTCCTTAGTGTTATAGGTTTCTATATAAAATAGCTTGAACTGATTTTTGTCACTGTGAACATTCATTTCAGCAGCCTCTGCTGTTTCTAAAATATTTGCACATCACAATTACTGAATATGCTGTATTTGACATCAGAACTGCCTTAATTCCTGTAAGTTCAAGGGCTGTCCCAGAAGCAACCTGATTCGAACTGTTACTACTGCATCATGCCTTTTCCAGGGAAACAGTCTGATCAACTAACTCAGAGATGTTTAAAAAGGATTATAATATGGTCACTCCTCATTAATCAGCATAATTACTCTTGTCCAACTACTAGAGTCAGCCTAGGTAAGCTAAACTTGTGACAGGTCAAGCCAAACGACATTGCTTTCAACTCTGCTCTGTATGAAAATTGTGATACAATGTAAAAATAAACTCTGAAGTTATTTCTATAATTTTACTTCTTTTGTATTTGCAGAGTTAACCAACTCAGAATTGCAAGAATCTGTGAAGCTGGACCAAATTAAGTTCCTTTAACACTTATTGTTACAACCTTGCTCAAACTTGCTGGAGTCTTTACTGAGGTGGAAGGAACTCTTCCAAAGTGTAAAGCAATATATAGAAAGATCATAGAAGCGTGTGCACATTGACAAATGACTATATTATCTATAGGGGAAAACTATTTGGTATATGTGCAAAGGGAGATCATAGGTCAAGAGGCCATTTGTGATCTTCTGTTGCTATGCACAGGAGGGTTTGTTCTTGAGGCAGAAAAAGTTAATGAACTGCCGAATGTTGTTCTTTCTTCTCTCTATTGCTACAGCAGCAACTTGAGATACAGGACAGCCTCATTGATGTTTGTTTTTTGTTGTTTTTTAGGGTTTTTTTATATTATGCCGGTGATACTCCAAAGGTCATATTCACTTGCTGTTGAATGCCTCAGTTTATGTCATGCTTCTCAAGCACAATAGGGAAAGAGAGAAAATATATAACAAGCAGAGTAATGATGTGAAAATATTGCATTAATTCAATTACTATTTAATTTATCATTCATTGCCTTCAGTAGGATTTATAGAGGATGGGATCAACAGAAAGAGAAGGCTATTGAGAAAAATGTCTGGAAGAAGAAATATAAGGCTGTCAAGACAGTCAGAACCTGGGTGACAAGGAAGTGTGAAAAGCATGAAACATGAGATTAAGACGACAGAATTTTCATCTTTTGCTGTTGAGCTAACAATTGACCACAAAAAAAGAGGAATTACACAGGCCTTCTAGGATCCAATTAGAGTTATAGACACATTGCTGCTTTGGTGGGACTGATACCGGCTCCTTTGCTGGTATATGTTTTTTTGCCAGACCTATTGAGACCTTAGGTCCATCCTACTGAAAGTCAGGGGAGGGAGGAAGGGTGAACTGCAATATTTCTGGGGTCTGGGCCAGTAAGAAGGAGATCCTGGGTCTTCTGAGAATCCCCCGGCAACTATCACCAGCCCTGCACTGACTTCTGAGGCTTCCTAAGTATTAACCTCAGTTCCTAGCATGAACTTTCTTCCTCTGAACTTAGCTTGCTAAATTAGTTTTGACATAGAATATTTAAAGTACAAATAGTCTATAAAATATTAATGGAAAATTATCTCTTTTCCCTGATATAAGGTTACCAAACCCAGGCAAAACTACCAAACGCTGTGCAGCTGTATCTAAGCTGAATAACATGAGTTCTTAGAGCAAACTTCAGCACATAAATTAAATGAAGTTTCTCTAAGAGCTTATTGATATTTCCCACTATGACACGGTGCATATGGTTGAATTAATTCAATAAAGTTTTATATAAAAAGAAAATTAACCTATAATTCTGCCACTAACTGCCAACAATTAATATTACCTCTGTAGAAGGAAAGTCCTCTCAGTTTCATTCCTGACAATTCGGCCCCAGAAATCAGTAATTTATCTTTATTGCATCAATGCACCATAATCAAAAACAGAGAATGCAACTACTTAAAATGATTTCTAATTTAATAATGTGCTTTTAAAAAATGAGATTTTGTATTAGTGTTTCCTTATGATGGGAGGAAAAAAATCACTCCGTAGCCCTTCAGGAAACACAGTATACAGATATCAGTTAATCTCTTAATCATATTTTTCTTTTCACAAAACTTCATCTATGAAGTGTTTTGAGAATTAATACGTAATGTGTTCATCTGTGTAATGCCATAGTGGAAGTCTGTTTTATGTAGCCTCCCCATAACATGCCTATGAGTCCTCAGAAAACATTAAAAGATCACTACTGCTTTTGCAAACATGGGGCCCAGTTATTAATGTTTTTGCTTCTAATAATAAATTAGTGGGTTTTCTTCTTTAAAGACTATAGAATTTGAATCATATGAAAGTAAGAAAGCAATAATAAAGTCAGAAAATTCACCATAAGAAAACCTTCCAGAACCCTTTTTGTCTTTATAGGAGAAAGTGAAATTAGATTTCCAACTAGCTTTTTACCATTTTTCGTTTTGATACACAGGATATAAGCTTTCCTACAATGAAGAATATTTCTATGTAAACTTTTTTTGTCCACAGTAAAACATGTATGCTACAACTGTCTTGCTAATAGTGTGTAATACAATATTTTTTCTCCTTTTTGTTTGATTTCCAGTAAATATTTACATTAACTTGTAAACAAAATGATATCAAAAATTGTAAAACAAAGAAAATATAAAAATAATCCCCCAAAATAGGTCCATGTGTACCTCTGGCGACTTTTGCGTTAGAAAGATTCAAAGAATTCATGAAAATTTTTGCCACTGACTCACTGGATATGGTAAGAAGAGTAGGAGTTCAGAAACACCATTCTAAATGCCAAAGCTGCTATCCATCTGATGGACTACATCAGGTTGGCCATATATCCTTGCTGAATACCAGGATTGCTTCGTGGCATGCCCTGGGGTCCTGATGCAGTGATCATTCAGAGCTGGTTGGAGCATGCTGTACATCCATTCTGTTCCTCTCTTCTTTTCCCAAGAGTAAAGGTGTTGAGAAGTAACTGGTATGCATCTGGATTTTATCATAATATAGGCCAATATGTTCAATTCTTTTTAAGCATTTCCAGAACTAACTATTTATATGCACCTGGTGAAGAGATAAAGATGAGTTACAGATTGACTTTGATAAGATAAAATGAATTATTCTTATGGTATACGATATATTTCAGTAATGTAATGCTGGAAAATAGCTCTAACCAATGAGCTCTGGGAGCTGCAGTTTCATTCATTCAGCCCAATGCTGCCAGCTCCAAACCAATGCTGAAAGGAGGCTATATAAGAAAACCATTTTGTCACACTGCCCAGTTTAGTGAGCAGCGTCAGAGGGAATGGGGAAAAATCTTATGCTGGTCTTACCCCTCCACCTCTGCTAGTTATAGTTCAGACTCTCCTATTAGATGTTATAAAATCATAAAAACAGAGGGATCTAAATGGCCTGACGGACCAAAAGAGATTGACTCAACCATCTCTTTTTCTCATCTCTTGTCAAGATTGTCTAATTTATTCTTCAAAGACCTCCAAAGATGGGAGCTCCCCAAATAGCAGTGTTATATGCTACTTCGTGATTTTTCCCAATATTTTTTTCTTTTTCTCGCTGTCATTCAAACCTATCAACCAGAGCCAGAAAAAAAGTAATCCTTTTCCTTTTTACAGCTTTTTCTATAACTGGAGATTTTCACATGTTTTCTCTGTTTTGTTTTTTATTTTTCTATTCTAGGTGGAGCAACCCCATTTTCTTCAGCCCTCTCTCTCGTGTGATCTTTTCTTCCCTTATATTTGGTGTTCTGTGCAGAGCCTTTTCACTTGACCCACTTCTTTCTTGAAGCTTGGTGCCCAGCACTGGATATCTACTGCTGGACCTAAATAACCTGGAAAGATAGATTGTCATTGTGCTTTTTCTCTCACTGCATATCTTGTTACATTACATGACTTTTTCAGAGCAGTGCGCCCCTGTTGACATGCAGCTTGAATGGCAAGGGCAGCCTCTGTGTCTTCTCTGCAGAACGGCCAGTGTTTCCTCCCTCCTGTTCACTTTTTCAGTGCAGGATGAGAGTCATGTAGTTACGTCTGTGAAATATTGCCCTGTTTTCTCAAACCTTCAGTTCTCCAGTTTGTCATTCTGAATTGCTCCCTCCTCCAGTGTATTGGCAGAAGTTCTCATGATAACCTGTTCTGGAAATATTTTTTTACTCCATCATTCTACAGCTGCTTATGATAGTGATGATGATGATGTCCCTTTTTTGTAGTTTTGTTCAAAGTTTTGAAACTGGGAATGGAACCCTTTTTTGGAATTCAGTCCTTATTTTCTTTTTAATACAGCAACTGAAAATATCCTTGTATGTTCTTAAAGTCAGATAGGTGTTCAGCTGAGCCTTTTGGGATCTGATATTACAAAGCACTGCATCTTGGCAAGGAGCCTCCTCTGAAAGGTGTTAGCGTATGACCTGTTCTGGGTTTTGGTGATGGAGAGAGAACTCTCAATTGAGACACCATATTGTCATAATTGTGTAAGATACTGTCTGTATTTAGTGACACCTACATAGACAGTGGAGCCTCCAGTGCTCATTCTGAGAACTAGGCTTGTGCGAGGCTTCACTGACACAGAGACTACCTCAGGTTAGGTGTCTAAAATTAGATGTTGCAGTATTTTTTCCTGTGCGTCCCAATTGACCTGTGGATGTTACTCATTTCACCTAGATTCAGCTGTCTAGGAGCTAAAGGTGTCTAGTTTAAGCTAGATGTCTAAAATCATGCTGTAGTCAGGGGACTCTCCAGAGAATTGTTCATGCTTTCTCAGCCATTGATCTCACTTTTTAATGAATTTTTCCCTGGAAAAACTTATTATATTTTCTTGGACATTGCAGGGGCCTAGATGACTAAGATTAAGACTGCTAACATCAGAAGATATTGACATAGGCTTATATTTGAGTTTATTCATATGCAAAGCTTGATAATTATACCTCATGAAGACATTTAAAGCCTAAATGGACTCAGTTGATAATGTATTTTAGAACTGTGAAGGTAAGTCATAAAATAAGGAAGGTATGAATCTTGTACCTTTAGGTACACAAAGACTTTTTGTCTTGCTTTTAGAAATAGCCCATGAAACGGCAACAAGCAGAAGAACCTCCTGATAAGAAAAAAAAAAAATCATGCATTCTGCTGTGCAACAATTTGTGTCAATATGGCATTGGTCTACAGGCCAGAACAAGTTTTTCAAAAGTTTATTAGATGACCTTTGCTGGATTCTTCGGCTCACTAAAACAAGAAGGGGGTGGGAGGTGTGTTGTCTGTTTTTGTTTGCATGAGTTGAATTCTGTCGTACATTTTGTAAGTCAGAAGATTCTTTAACGTGAAATTTACTTTTTTAAAAATCTGATTCAATATTTTTTAAATCAATGACTTTCAAGGAAAAGAGTAAAATAAAGCAGCAGTAATTTATGGATGGTCAGGGTAGTAAGAAGAAAGTAGGACATGAAAAAAGAAGAAATAATGAGGCTAGAATCATTCCTGCTAATAGGGTTCTGCACACAAGGTTGTGCCCGTTATGTGGTGTTGATACTGAATTGAAAGAAAAAATATTTACTGAAAATCTGAACAAAAAGAGGTTTGACTGCTCTTTTATACAGGAAAATACTGCAACAGGTATAAAGAACTGTATAAGTTCCTAAATAAATGATTGTCTTGGGACTGTCATTACTTCATTTGATAGGAGTTTAATTTTTAATATTTATTACTTTTCTGGATAGTGGAAGATGATAAATGAGTTTCTGAAATTGGGAAATGAGACACGCTTTTCATCAGGTATTATTTATGAAAATATGCTTTTCTGGACATAGTAAAATTGTGAACATAAAAACATCTGCTTATCTCATATTGACATGTGCTGAATAAGGTCATCTGAACAATCCCATCCCTATATATTATCTATGTTTTTAGAATTCTTTTTCTCTTTTATGGAATTCATGCTACCAGGTAGTGGATCCCAGCAGAGAAATTAGAATCTTAAATGGGCAGAAAAATAAAAGAACACTGATCGCATGAATATTTATGAAAATTATGATTAGAGAGAGCTTTTAGCTACAAAAATTAAATCTTGATTCAAATTTACTAAAAAATTATAGCTGTTTCTCAAGATATCCCTGAATTAACACTTGAAAAGGCCAATTCACTGCTGTAAAGTTGAAAGTCTTGTAGCTGCTTTTCCACACTCTTTAATATCAAGGGATATTAAGTCCAACCCTGATCCATATGAACAGCCTGTGTCCATATGAACAGTGAATGTTCAAAGATCTCAGCAGTCAAATATCCAAATCACCCTCTCTAACTTGGAAAAATTTACCTCTGAGTAATGCATAAGCTCTACAAGGCTTAGTTTGGGGTATCCCAAAGATGATTTTTATTTCTCCTTTTTTTTTTTTCTTTTCCCCCTGTGGAAATTTTGAAATGAATATACACCCTCTATTTCCAGTCTGTTACATCCCATGAGACAGTCTTCGGATTCTGTGCAATGAATCCAGGGTATTTCATGTGAACAGGCTGGGAATAGGAATGCAACACCAATACATTAGGTTAACAATAAATACTTGAAACCTGTGACACTTGTTAGGTCGGCAAAGGCACGATTCACTTTCTGTATTTATGTTCCTGCTCTGATGCTTCCTCCTTTCAGAATTCCTAATCCCTTCAGTTCCTTTCTCTCTTCTATTTGAGAAAAAAAATCTGGCAGCTAGGATAGCAAAAGTTTCAGACTGAGTGTGTGAACATCTGGGAAACTTGACAGTAAAGTGTTGAGTCCAGCAGCCAAGTAATTGGCTAAGTCCTCTGCACTGCAATTTCTGGGTTATCTCTGACCTTAGAGACCAATGTAAAGTGAGGGGTTTTTTTAAAGAGAATTGTTAGAAACATCATCATGGAAGCATTTACTCATCCTTTCTGCTGCTTTATCAAGATCAATGAAGGGTTGGGAGAGGTTCAGAACAAAAGAGGTAATGGGAGACTTTGTGGCCCATGTTATGCCTGTCCCCAGGCCTGATGTAGCAGTGGCACCAAGTTCACACTATGTTTGTCAATTCTCAGCTGTTTTTCATTTCCCCATGCAGCTGTGGGAGCAGTTCTTATGTTGGCATAGTCTTTCACTGAAACTAAACCCAATTCAAATCTTCACCCTGAAGTCTGATATTCTTAGTTGTGTTTGTATCCCTCTATATCTTTATGTGATTTTTAAAATTATTTTCTATCAGAATCATTGCTTACCATAAAAACTGCCATTGGTCTAGTTTATCTCAGAAATCAATCTACGTTTGCTGCCTTACAAAAAATAACAGACTCTGGGAGCTTAAGGCTTTCCTGAGTTGCTTGTCTTAGCACAGCTTACAACTTAAACCAGGCAAAACAGGGAAAGAGCACAAGGCAAGGAAGACATTTTGTTATTTGTCTTCTACCACACAAGACTGCCACCAGCATGGCAAAGTATTCAAATGAGATTTACAGATGAAGAATGGCTGGTAATAACTAAACTAGAGGGAGACAGGAAAACACTTGCAGTAGTTTGATCCTAGGAAGGTTGTGACTTTGGGTTAATTTATTTATTTTCTGATTTTTGCAGGTCTTTTTACATTACCTTTCCATCAGGTAACATGGTGGTTACCATGTAGCAACTCAGAGGTCATCACAACACAAATCCAACCATGATTATTTTGGACAATAAAGAAGTAAAACTGAAAAATCTACAGGGGAAACATGCAAGAGTGCTGCAGAGAAACCAACAGGGAAGAACGCAGATCAAACCGCAGAAATGGCAGGTGAGCAGCCTGTCCAAGTTTCATGAAGATTACCACACTGTATTATGATCTGACTCAAGTTAGGTATTTTTTAACACTTGCATGGTGCTGTGAGGATGCATGTTTTATTTAACATGAGTTGCATCCTTTGGTAGAATAATTTCTTGGCAATGTAACTGGTATTGAATCTGGTTTCTGTAAAATCAAAGCTATGCAAGAGAATTTAGCTATTTCTGGCAGAACTCTGAGGGGCCTGACTGCTCCTGCCCGCCCCTTGGGACTCCCTCCATCCTACTCACAGCCCAGAACCCGATTTCAGCTCCCTGGGATCCCTATTCAGCTCCCTGGGGCTATCAGCCCCTGCCTGCCCCCAGGGAGGTGGTATGTGCTGTTACAAATACCTGAAAAGACAGATTCCCAACCCTCCCTCCCCCCTCCTCCCCCCTTCCCCCTTTAAATTAATCTCAGGGAAGTATTCACAATTCCCTGTCTCTCTGAAACTTCTGTCTTATTGCATCATACAAAGAAATATAGTCCCTAGAGACACTTGATACCTTCAAATGTGGTAATACCTCCGTTCTTCGTTCCTCAGACCTAAAGACCCAGAACCTTTGAATGTCCTCAGAATGCTCCTTTTAAGACTAACAATCCACAGTGAGTAAAAACACTTTTAAAAGCATGTTTTTATGATGCAGTTAGATACAGTTACAAGCAAGGATTGAAAACTTTACCAAAGTTAACACTTAAATGGTGTTTTTCGTTGGTGGTCTTTTTAATGGTTTACAGAAAATAAGATAGAAGTAAAGGTACAGAGAATAAAACTTTAGCTTTTAATATTGATAAATCTAGGTAAGTATAATTATGCTAAAGTGTATACCTATTTTGTGCTATGCATCTGGAGTACTATGCACGTACTGCTAAGTAGAGTGAAAATATAAAGAAAAAATTAAATATGGGCATAAAGAAACTCTGAATGTTCACATTATGCTATTAGCGTAAATGGCTAAATCACAGGATATTTTAGAGGTAAAGAAAATAAGACAGATTTATTAACTCATTTCATACAAATAGTAAGAGTCTTATTTACATGAATATGAGTATTTAGCGAGTATAAATGGCAACATTCCATGAATTATATTTCATGCTTTGAATGGAGCACCTGCTTGCACTAGGAACTTATCTACACCTTATTTCACAAGTACTGGTACAGACCCAGTATGCTTGTCTGGTTTTTTTCACCCATTACAGCTTCTTCTTGTCAGAAGTCTGTCAACCACTTAGTTTGGACTTTGAAAAATACAAAAATTGTTCATCAAAGCATCTTAAAAACTGTACTGGTTTAAATTAACTCCTATAAAACCTGCAACCAGACTCACACTCTATTGTTTCTCTTCCTTCTGCTAAGAAACGGGCCTTCTTGCATCCCTTCTTATAAATACCTGATGTGAGCTTTCTGGCTTATCCAGAGGTCTGACAGATCTCTGCACCAGAGAAGAGATGCAGCTCTTAGGCTTCTAGGAGATGCTAGGGAAAAAGCTGGCTGCCACATCCCTCTTTTATGTACCAGCAGAGTTCCAGCTCAGGTGTCATCCACAAGGATGTTGTCACCTGTAGATGTGGCTGTATATAGGTTATCACCAGGGCTGAAACAAACTGACTCGATATGCATCTCTACCAACAGTCTGTGAGTGCTCTTTGAATATATTTTGTTTGATTATTTTATTCTGAGATTTTTAGTTTGCTTTTGGAAAAACTCCTTAGCTGTGTCTTATAGACTGTTCTTAATAATATACTCGACTCTTATCTCTGCAAGTGGACTACTGAAACATCTTGCTAAAGTCTCTTCTCTTTACTGCTTCTTCTTTAAGTTCTGTCTTAATAATTCCAATGCCTTTTTCTTTTCTTTTTTTTTCCAGGCTTCACACTAAAAAAAAGTCCTCCAGCTGAGTTATGCCCCTTCGTCATGGAATTCACACCCCACCCCCTCCTCTGACGCAAGCTTTGGAGAGCAGCTCTATGGAGGATAACCTAAGTGCTGCCTCCAGAGCTAAGTGTGCTGTCCCTGCTTGTTATTGTAACATTGATATACATGTCTTCCTTTCCTCATTTGTTATATCCTAATGTCATTAGGACAAGCCTGCAGCAAATTTAGAAGCTGGCTGCACAACCCCTTTGAAGTCATTACAGAAAGGTCTCGACTGCAGACCCTGCATATACTGTCTGTGATATACTGTATAAAAATCCATGTCAGTGCTGGCTCTCAGGGAGCACTGGAAATGATTCAACTGTCTGGAATGGGCAGATGGCTGCTATCAAAGTTTTACTATCACCATCATTATTATTACAGTGGTTTGTGACACATACTGAACTTTCAGACTGGTGTTAAAGCTTAAGCATTTGGGCAACACTTTCTGAAATTCAAATCCCTCAAATCCTTCCCAATCTGACTCCAAAAAGCAGGAGTAAGTTTAAAGCTAATTAGACAGATTGCTTGGTTCCACTTCCAACTTTCAGAATAATTATCTCAAAATTCTTGTTTTCATGTAAACGCAACTGTTAACTATTTTTAATTGCTTTGATTTATTGCAGAACTTAAATTCAGTACATGTTGAATGTTCAGCAGGGTGGAAAGAAAATTTGACTTAGTTAAGGGTGCATATGGATTGGATTGTCTACCATGGCCTCTCTTTGGAAAAGCTCGTAGCTGACCTAGGCTACTAAATGGTGCCTGCTGGAAACCTCTGTAACTAAGCATACTGAGGGATATAGAATTAATTGATACAGGGTTCTTTTA
This sequence comes from Chionis minor, assembly GCA_013398295.1. Taxonomy (NCBI): domain Eukaryota; kingdom Metazoa; phylum Chordata; class Aves; order Charadriiformes; family Chionidae; genus Chionis; species Chionis minor. The sequence continues at coordinate 161,967 of VZSF01000119.1, read as the reverse complement.
AACAACTGAATTGGTAACATGAATAGATTTCCTTGGACATTATCTTGTTTTTATCTTGTAGATGCTTCCCATATTCTGTTGGGTATTTGGGCATTTCACCTCTCATGATTCTTGTGACACATCAGCAGATGACAACAGAGTCTTTTTCTGGGTCATCACCGAACTGTCCCAGATTGGGTTATGTTTGTTGTCTGTCACTTCTTTAAACTTGACTTTACTTTTGCCTCCACTGACGTCCTGTAACTCACCAGAGTGAGCTATACATAAACCATATGTATGGTTACGGTATGTTGCTTTTGCCATTGCCTTTTTGTGCTTGTGTTTAGTCCATGACATGAATCAAGTGGTGTTGGTTCTTGGATTGTTTGTTTGGGTCAAGTTTCCTATTTAACTTGATGCATTTTCCACTCTGTCTGCCACTGGCCTGTCAGCAAAAGTCCCTTCAACAGAGATACGATTCACTGGAATATTAATTTCCTTTTCCAAGAGTGCATGCTGTTGTTGACCAGAACTGTTAGGCAGACATCTTCTCCTGTTTGTTTTGCCTTCACCATCTACCTCTTTCCCCCCTCTTAGTGATGTCTCGGCTAAGGTATCTAGTGGGCAAGATTTCATTTATTGACTAAGAGCCAGTTTGTATCACAGTTATCTCCTCTTCCTGACATCATCTTCTTTGGTACCTTCATAATGCCCTGAGGTCCCTTTCAGTACCAGATTAAGTGTCAGAAACCCTGTTATGCACCTGAAATTGCTCTTCTAGCCTAGTTCGGACCTGATACGCTCTTTGACAGAGTCAAAGGGAAATAAAACCACTTTTCATTCCTCCTCTTCCTAAGTCTCTATCTATTCTCCCTTCTGTAACAATTTTGTGTCCAGATAAGTAGAACAGTAATTACATGTATCATTTCACTACCCTTCTTCTACCTTACCTCCCTTCCACTACCCTACCTTTCCTGTGGAAGAATTCATTGCAAATAAAAGTCTGGGTTTTGAAGGGTGTGAGAAGGGGGAAGGAAGGTAGCTGTATTACCTGACTGACTAGAGCTGCTGTACTCTGCATTCAACACATACACTTGTAAATGATACCGAACAAAGTTTTCCCCTAAATTAGTTTTTCCTGGGCATTGACTGCTGCCAGTGACAGAAGCTGCAGTCTGTACTGGATCTAGAGGCCAGCTTCCAGTGACGTGGTTTTGAGGTAGATGAGCAGAGCCAGTCTGAACTCCAGAAAATCAATCACAGGGATATCCCTTCCAGTCTGTAACCGTCAGAAACAGGGGCAGCAATGGGGCATTACGGAGCATCAACCCACTTCTTGTCAGCTAAGTGTCAGCTAAGGGTCAATCCCTCCTGTTTGGACTCTGTCACCTGTGTGTGTGTGTGTGTGTATCTGTGGTGCTAGAAATTTCATGTAAGGAAAGACTAGTGATTGCCATGAATGTTTCTTTTTCCTCTGTAAAGTTACTTCTCTTTGTACCTGGCTTTTGGCAAAATCAGCTGTGCAACTCTCAGTGGTGTCGGAGCTCATCTCCTTCTGTCATTCAGGGAGATGCTCTGTGTCTCAGCCTTATTCCTGCCCTTTGCTGCCTATGGAGCATGGCTCTGTAGTGAAGGTCACAGGCATCACAAATCTCAGACCGGGTAGGAAAGGGAAGTGTATGTTACTCACTACTCCAGACATGACTGCTCTCAGAGTATCACTGCATGTGTCTTATCCTGCTACATTTAAGTAGAATGGAATCTCTTGAGAGATTTCAAATAACCTAATCACCAAATGAAGGCAAGTTTAGTGAGCCTATGCCTGAGTTGTTTTCAGTTAATTTCCCTAGAAAGATATGTCTGTATCGCCTGAAGTTTTTCTCAAATCCTACTCCCACTTGATAGCAGGAAAAAAAGACTTTTTGCTGACATCTTTCATATACATTCTCTTGTCTTCCCCAAGTAATTAACATGACAGATAGTGGCAGAGAGAGATGGAGTGGCCCGTGTAGACTAATTTACACAGTGCTTAGGGTTCCATGGATAGCTTACTAAGTTATGTATCCTCTCTCCTACCCCCTCACCTAAGATATTCAGCCTGACTTAATCACGTCCCTACCATGACATCTTACTTTTATGGTTGTGCAAACATAAGCTACTTGTCAGATGTGTATCTGACCTTGCTTTCAGACGAAAATGAGGCTGCAAGGAGACTTGCAATCAAAACCAACTAATGATGAGATGAAACCACATAAAAAGAATTGACTTAAAAGGATAAAGGAACTCATGTTAAGTTGTGTAATGTTGCAACTGGCTTGCTAACCACACCCAAGCTCGCTCACTAGCAGCTAGTTCAGGAAACTCCTTGCCCATTTCTGGGACAACTGGCTTTTGACACACCTTCACAGGATCTGCACAGGTGTGGTGAGCTTTCCACACCCTCTGAGTTGCATGCCCAAATCTTCTTACGATCAAGACCACAGACACGTATTTCTTGACCTATGAGGAGGTTGATCTGGAGGAGACTTTCACAAGCAAGACATGATGTTAACTCCTGAGATGTCCCATCCCTGCACCCTAGGGCTGTGCCTGCTGTGCTGCTAGGTCCCACAGCAGGCTGGCAATGTCTCTCTTGACTGGCTCCTTCTGGCTCACTTCACCTTATAGCTGGGGCTGTGGATTGCCAAAATAGTCCTGCTTTTGGTCATGGCAAAATCATGCTTAGACTGCTTACAGACAGCACCTAGTTTGGGAGCAGTTGTTGATCCTCCTATAGAAAAGAGATGTCACAGTGAAAGGAGAAGTTAGCGAAGAGAGGGAATTCTTTTCAGCAGGGCTCACATCTGTCCTGTCAGGTTAGCTCGTAGCCTAGCCATATCCAGCAAGTGGTACCACCATGCAGGGCTCCTGAATTCCAGCCCTCGGTCAGCAGCCTGTTTCTTGATTGCTTGTTCATCTCCAAAGACTGCTACAGTGGGCTGAAACCAGGACAGACCATTCAGATTAATCTGATGGTGAGCCTGGAGTCTACACGGTCTGAGTTAACTGTGTTCTTGAAATAAGTTTGGCCCACATCAAAGGAAAATAAAGCAGAGTTTACGTATTTTGCTATAGGATTAGAGTCAGACAAATATGAACAAAACCAGACCGAGTTTTCTTTGTATGTTTGGATTTTTATTTTTTCATGGAAATCCTGACAGAGCGCTTCTTTCCTATTGCTTTAAAAAACATTAGCACTTGACCAATTTTCTTCTCAGGTTTACCTACACACAGCATTTTCTGTAGCTCAGAAGATCATGTCAGTTGCAGGCAAGAAGAAAAAAGCACTAGCCTCAAAAATGACAATATGATCTCTGAGTTTGGCTGGTGACCATGCTCTAAAAGCCGCAACAGGCAGGACAGAGGGTCAACTGTGAGAGACACTTAATATTCTCTGGCCCCTTCATATAAAGAAAATAATTCCTTTATGAACAATGAAAATGCACATGCATGTGTGATAGGTGAGGTAGTGTTTTAGAGAAGAGGGAGTGAGAGAGAGCAGGGGAAGGAAGGAAAGAATGAGGTGCTCAGGAGGGTGGAGAACACTGTTTTTCTGTAACAAAATAGTAGATATTTGTTTATGTTGCAAGTGAGCATTTCATAGGTATTTAATTTCATGGATATATATCAAACAGTATTTTTGTAGATGTTAGGAATATGTCCTTGTATACTATATATACTTATATACCTTGTATATGCAAGGTTTTTAAAAACCTTGCAAAACAAACAATAATGGGATTTTAACTTATTTGATTTGCTGAAGCTTTACTGTTGAAAGAGCCTCAAAGACCAAGAGATGACCTGGCATTTGAAAGAGAAATGGATGGGACATCCAGTGTATTGACATCAGTTTTCATTTGAGGTCATTTGGCTGCAGCACCCAAAAAGAACATTTTCATTAGTTAGTGTTCAGTTAGAACCTAAGAGTATGGGGAAAAAAAAAAGTGGAGGGGGCAAAAATGACTGTGAAATACAGTCTCTAAATACAGATAGATTTTTGGCCATCTTGGTTTCCTGGTCCTCTGTATTCTACACACAATGCTGTGGCCAGAAAAAGCTACTGTAGATGTGAGAAGAAAATGCACATCACCCTGATCTAAAGCACATGTCTCAGCCACTCCATCTTTCCTCAGAATTTAGCCAGTGGTAACACATTAGAACACTTAAGAGTCCGTTCAGCACAGGGCTGCGTTACATATGTATTCTGGCCTATTCATTAAAATTCATGAGTAGTAGTGCCTTAAACTTGCCTACTACAAGGATTTTTTTGTTTGGATAGTCCAGACAGGCTCATAAAAGCCACCAGTGCTTTATATTCTAGATCCAACTCTGCAACAATAAAGCTCCTTAAAATTACATATATATGGAACTAAACTAAATGCCACAACATAAAGAAAACTGTCAAAGCCCCACACTGTATTCTTAAACTGGTAGCTTAATCATGCTCTGTAAGGTTAGTGTCTGTGCACTGACTGAATTAAAGCAGGTCTTATATTTCATGGCTAAAATTCCAGTAAAAGTGGAGCATGATACGCAAATATTTTCTTCTCCATTGAAGGCTTTATACATAGCTTCAAAATTAATCATTTCTGGAAAGAGGGTGTTTTTTTTTGAAAAAAGGTACCATGAATAAGTGCTTAAACTAGCTTAAACTAGCACTAGTAGGATATATAATAGACTGCCACTAATCCTTTTAGCTAATCCATCTATTTTATCATTCTCACCTGAGAAGAGGTCTTTTTTCTTCACTTCTCACGGAAGGTTTAATGTTGGATTTGCACATTCTACAAAAGATTTAACCATGTGTGCAACATAATAAATATGTGTAATCCTGCTGCTGTGATAACAACTGTGAATGTGTTTTCGGACCTTGTGGCAGAGAATCACTTGAGACAGCTTCAGACTGAGTCTGCAGGCAGGTTTAGGTCTAGAAAAGCTTTGTTTTTAAAAAGGTTTTGTTTTAGAAATGATGTACAGAGTACTTTGGAAAAAAGTAACTACAGAAACTGTCTAATTAATTAAGATGAGAATAGATGATATGAGTTTCCCAGCTAAAATGACAATTGTAAAAAATGGAAGAATCATTGAGTTCTGGATTATGGAAGAATTTCTACATTTTTTTGTATCAAGTTTGACTTAAATTCTCAACCAAGAGTACATTGTAAATATATACATAAATACATATATACTTTAGATTACATGTGCAGACTAAAAATTATCCCTTATGAAGGTGAATTCTGCAACTACATAGAGGTTTTATAGCAAAACCTGTAAACTAGAAAATGCGGCAGTTATATCACTGGTATTTCCTGGTTTTCATTTTTATATTTCAATTGAATTTGTTTTTTAAAGTTCCCTACATTTTCACTCCTACATTTCCTACGTCTTTTTTTTTTATTTTCTTATTTTATTGATAACCCATAGTTTGAACAGCTCTTGGGGATTTACACAGAGGTTAGTGGGGAATTTTGATCTCTGGGCATCACTGCAAGGGGAGATTTGCAGTGTTTTGCACGGCAGTAGCAGTCAATGCTTGGACAATTAATGGAAACTTGCCAAGGAACACCTTTACTGTTTCTGTCCCCTGTGAACCATAACGTTAAGTGTCTGAGCACTTGAATTTCTGGTGCTTCCCATGTGACAGAGGTAGTCTCTACCCACCCTTTTTAATGAGAATTACGTTTTCTAAGTCCTCTGTGTTTCTAAGTTTTCTGTCTGTCACACTGTGATGTTCCTGTATTCAGTGCTGCTTTAAATTAGTGCGAGCAATGCAGTGGTGACGGTGGAGAGCTTGGTGTGCGCCAGTTGCTTGGGTACTTACCCAGCATCTCAAGCAGGCCGGGGGGCTGCGTTTGAGTTCATCTCTTCAGTCACATGAAGAGCACTCTACCTGGGCTGCTGATTTTCAAGGCGGGGGTGGTTGCAGTGATTTCCAGCTGTAGGTGCCCATGGAATTTTGTCTAGATACTCCTTCAGACAGGAAATCCGAAAGTGACATGTAGCAACTCCTGAGTGTCTGCAATTGCTTTTTGACTTATCAACATAATTTGTGATTTTCAGTTAATAATCAAGGGACCCCAGTAGTTCAGTGGATGTCCCATTCAGCCTCATCCTTGCTGGGAGGATTATGGTAACCTCTGGCAAAGGAGCAGGCAGGAGGCTGGGAGTGATGACTTCTGTAGCTGTCCCAGTGCCAGATGTGATGCAGTGGGTTGTAGCTAGTTTGAGAACATCTGTGAGCTGCACTTGAGGAAATGACAACTCTGCAGGTATCTGCTTGGAAGTGCAGCTAAAATCACGTTCCACTGAGTCCTAAATGAGATGTGCTATTAGATTTATTGTCATATGATATTATTTACTTTAATAGGATAGGTTAAAGGAGAAGAGACCCCTCATTATTATAGCTACATGAAAGAAAAGGTAAGACAGACTTAACAAGATTTCCCCTAGCCGTATGCTTTTCTTCTGAACTGTTTAAAAAACTAAACGATGGACTATGTGCAGAGATGTAGCACTAAATCTCTTTTTCTCTTTCCCTTTCCATTCCCACTTCCTGATAAAACTGCTTGACTTTGCAAATAGCAGGGCATTCTGCAGGCAAATAGATAGCAATACAAATGACTTCATGCAAACATAAAATATTAGAAAAGCCTGGTCTTTCTGTAACTTACTTTCACGCTGTAGACAGCGAAGATGGCAGAGGAAAGGTGTGTCTCTCTGAGTTTTGTCCCCTTGAGATAATCTGGACTCTTTACCTTCACACAGGTCTGATGTTTGCTCTTCCCCATTCCCACTCTTCATGTACCCCTGTTTACTGTGCCCTGCCTTATCCCTGCTAGCTTGGGCTTTCAACGTGAGTGGATCTTTGACTAACCTTCCTCATACCTTTTGCCGCGGCATATAGCTCTGTCAGGTCTGAAGTGGTTCATGGATTTTATTTGTTTACATAGCTCCAATGTGAAGATTAATCTGTGAAAGTTCTCAGATCATCCTGAGTGAATGCAGGAGTTCAGCTCCTCCTTCAGGACTCTTTATAATTGATATACTTTGGAAGAGAAAAAAGATGTGTTTTTTTTCCTTGTAGGCTATCTGGGAAAGTCTTACTTTCTCACAGTAAATATTAGAGTACCTTTCATTTTTGACCAGTCAGGCTGCTTACTGACAGGACTATGGTTTCTGGTGTATGTAGCAAACTCAGTCTGAAACTCATACCCTGTCCATCACATTGTTATTACAAGCATAAATTTAAATAATATATATCTGTTTCAAATAAGTTGCATAGTTATGCTCTTGACTTGATTTTCTGCAGCATCTGGGATTCATCAAATCATTATACAGCTGGTTAGATGTAAAATACATTTGTGTACTCAGTGCCTGTATTTTCTGTTTCAGTGAACTGTTGGTGCTTTATTGTCTCTTTGTTTCGAATAAGCAAAATTTTAATACTCTATATTTGGATTGTATGGACAGCTTAGTTTGGTAACTTACATCATCCTAACCAAAGTTCTATTATGGAGGGAATTAGGTGACATTTTATAACGTGGATCTATCATTAATTTGAGTCATTATGAGAAGCAACAAATAGTGTAACTCCTCATAGGTATAAGTGTGCAAACAAATTACCATTATACTGTTTATCTGTTGTTGGAAATAAATTTTATTTATGCTTAGAAGTATGGCGTCACTAGTTTTAATGTTATGGTTCAACTATGACTTGGTTTGAATGTTTTTTTTCAAATTAGAGAAGCTAATTGGAGAGAAGAGTTTGTCTCAGAAGCTGAACCAGATGGTGACCAGGCCAACAGGGACAAGTACTCCTTCACTCTGCCTGCCCTCCCTCAGACTGAAAGCAATACATCAACACTGGTAATGCCAACTTCCATGACCTCAGTATTCAATGATGTTTTTCTTACCATTTTTTCAATCCCATAATTTTTTGAAGCCCTACTCATAATTTTGGAATAGCTGAGGTTAGCAAAATGGATTTTCACTAGGGGCAGTGACTACAGAAGGTGTCTGAAGTCCAAGTGGTTTTGAGAACATAGGAAAGGCTTTCTTGCTTTCTGCCTTTTATGGTGCTTTATGCACTGACACCTTTCCTAGACCAGTTCAGGTACTTCAGTGAAGGGACGAAAAAATTCCTCTCACTGACTGCTGTACCAAATATTCTACTTGTCCGCATATGCATGAAACAATTCTGGTTGTCTCACTGCTGGTGGAAGACTTAAGGAGTCTTTCAACAATTTTGAGCTCCATGAAACAATGTCCTGTCTTCTCTGTGTCATGAACCATCAGGTTAATAACATTGCTTCAGAGCACTGTGGTAATGAAGCTTATGTAGCTTCAGGATAAGGGATGCATTGGCCATCAAGAAGATTACGTGGTTTAGGAGAGTCTTAGATGAGCTTGGCAGGCAGAATCTCAACTCCTAAAGGCAGTTTGCTGTGGGATCACATGGCATTTGTGCAGTGATGTGTTTGTTGACAAATGTGACATAAAGAAATTTAGGAGGAAAAAGAAACCACATTTTCTTAAAGAGTTTTAGATCACTTTGTGGTCTAACCACATGCTCAAAAACTTCCTGGGCTGGAAACAGTCTCCAGATGACCTACAGGCTTTAAAACTTACCAAAACAAAAAGTTCTCTGCCACAAAAGCATTCCAATGGTTGTGCTCTGGTAGAAAATAGTTTCTCATCATATGCTTTAATACTGAAAAATATTCTGTTTCCTTGTCACCTTTTCTTCTTCTGCATAAAATATAAGCTTGTAATAGTTTAACATAGCTTTTGGCTTAAGGCATAGCTTTGTATACACAGCAATAAATTGGGGCATACAGTAAAACTTTTCGGTAACTTGCCAAATTATCTCCAATGTCAGCCAGGCACAAGTGTTTTTTTTGGCATCAATTTCAGTAGCGTTTAAACTGCATAACGCACATTTCTAACATCTCTTTTGTAGAAATAGCAATTTCAGTGGAAAACTTTAATCCACTGGGAATCTGGGGAATAATTGACCACCATGTCCAACAGTAATTCCAATTTAACTATCTAATTTATCCATGATTTCAATGGGGTTTCGAGCTAGAGGATTTATCATTGAGGCTAACACGGGCAGGGATTTTTTTTCTGATCTTTGACCTGCGTGCTTTCTTTTACAAGCTCCTACGTTGTGAGGGCATCAACACTTCCACCATGAAAGACCTCATTGTACATTTCCTTGGGATTTGGGGTTTCTTTGAACATGCTGAATTGTACAGGTTATGTTTCTCCTCTATACTGTTATGTGTCTCTGCACTGTAGTCAGATGTAAAGGCACCTCATTTAGATTTACCTGGCTTTAAGCCCTTGGAACTGATAACCTAGAGCTCTGTGCAGCCTACATAACCTGCTGAAGAAACTTGGCTCTGTGTTCCCAGGGCTACATTGTTATCAATACTAGAAGCAGCTGGTTTAAACCCACTTTGGCAGTGTTCCAATGAACTATTCACACCTTTCATTGCAGGGCAATATACTCTTAACAAGTTAAATGTTTACTGAAATCTAAGCTAACGTGTGGAGCCCCATTCTTCCTCTAGTTCTTTTGGTCCTCTTGGTGGTTCAAAGGGACCTTAAATGGGATGCATGTTACGTTAGTATGGACCTATGCAATACCGGGGCAGGAGTAAATGGTCAAAGTTTAAGGCTTCTTAGCTTAACATTTTAAAAGTATTCCCTGCTTATAAGTACACTTGTGCAACCATCTGTAAGCTTAAGTACACATATCTTCAAGAACTGTGGTCACAGTTGCTAATGAACTGCAACCCTTCCCTTCCTCTTTCCCAGTAAGCAGTTGATCTTGTCTCTGCTCATATGAGAAAATAAACATATGCATCCTGCAGGCCAGGTCCCTCCAATAGCAAGTTACTTTGTATAATGAGTGTGTTTTTCACCAACTGAGCAGGTATATCGCTCTCCCGGTTAATAACCATAGTCATTCTGAAGGAAGTACCTTTATGTGTATCAAAGGTCTTTAGCTACCTCAGTTTTATTTGCGGCTTCATGTCTGCTTCTAAAAAGAAAAGGTTTTTTTGCAAAACCTCTAAGTTAACCCCAAATAGTTCAACAGAGTGGCCTCAGCTTTTCTATGAAGATGAATATCAATGATCTAAAATAAAAAAACACGGTAAGTTTCAAGGTCAAAAAAGGTGTTAACTGTTGTTCAATCTTCTTTAACCGTCAGCTTTTAAAATTTATGTTGATAGTGGAGGTAGAAACATGCAGAATTTAGAGCAACTGTCAGCTATTTTTAATTACTTGTCACTATTTTGTATTCCTTAGAAATAATCTGCAGACTGCCATACCATATCATTGTGTTAGAACTCAGACTGAGAGGTCTGGTTCTTGGGGTCCATTTTGATCTCTGCAGGAGTCAGCCCCTGCTTCTTGTTAGTCATATGGCCCTGTCATTACTTTGTTTAAGCTTGCCGATCTGTAGAACCGGGATACTTATCTACCCCCTTCTAAGAGACATTCTTAAGCATCGTCATTAGAGAAACGCTGGCATCTTTCAGAGTAAGAGGCTAAATACATTAAAAATTAAGTAAAAGTGATTTACCTAATAAAACAAGTAAAACTGAACTCAAGGTTTCAATAAATTTAGTGGTGGGCCAATTTGTACCTGACCCATGTAGTTTTAACACTTGCAATTCTGCAAGATGAAGTGGGCACTGCAAGTAAAGGATTCTTTAGTGCCTTTTTAGATACTTACCAGCAAAACATCCTAGGATGCTTCCTGAAGTATCATTTGTTTCCTTTCTGAAGGAACACATATTCAACATACTGCCCTGACTGTGGAGAAATATATTAATAATCACATTTCTATAATATATTTCAAATTTCCTTGACCTTTAGATTGGTTCTGACCAGCTGTACTGCTATGCCCACTAAAAGCTGGAGTATAATAAGGTCTTGGGAAAGAGCGCACCTTCAGTACATGCTTATGTCCGTGGTGTGAGATCCTGCTTTCTGCTCCCAGCCTCCCTGATTTTCAGATCTATTGCACATAACACCTCTGCGGTTCTGCTGACGTCTTTGTCTGAACTTTGTGGTGTGTTTTTTATACACTTTGTTATAGCTGAACACAATAGAGGTTTGTGTTGGTTTAGAATTAAGTGTACAATTAACTGTTCTCTCCAACAAGATAAACGCTACTGATTAACTATTCCTTTCTGCGTAAAGATAAATCACTATAACCAATTCCTGATTCTTTGTGCTGTGTAATAATCAGCCTGAGTACTCAGTTACACAAAGCAGAGCAAGCAATCATGTCCACTCTCCCATTTCCCTTTTTTTAAATGAAAAATGTGGTAAGTGAATTAGAGGCTACATTTTAAAACTTCATCTTTTTAGACTTTTATTTCACCAGTCAGATTCTATGCTGTTTGGCAATGAATGGGACAAGTGTATCAACAACAACCCAGTTTGCCAGCCTGGTCATAGTAAGAATTTTTGTGCTAGTTATTCTGACTCAGTGCTACAAGTTCACTTTTTCTATCCAGAAATCTATAGTGTTATGCTCTGTTGCTTTTGTCTCATCATAGGAAATCTTCTGTGAAGACGGAAGGTGTATATCTTTCTGCATAGTCACTGTTTGGAATGGCAGCATTGCTTCAAAATCCTTCATGTGATCCAGCACTTTGGGATTTCTAATGAATTGCCTAACGCAAACAAGTAAGATCTTTGGAAAACTGCTAGTTCCATTCCAAACATTTTATACTGGGAAACTACTGTGCCCTTCTGTCATTTTTTCCTATCTTTGACAAAGCAGTTGTTCAAGTTTAGCGCTTATTTCCTGTGTGAACTGATGGGCAGTACATTTGTGTTTATATTGCCTTGTGTAAATCAAATCAACATAAAACTAATGGGAAATCCCTGAACACTGTTCCCTTCTGTCATTGTGCCATGCTTCTTGCACCCTGAATTTTTACAGTATGTGAAGTAACAAGCAGATATGCAACATACAGCGGGTTTCAGTGTTCACTCGAAGCAGAGACTATGGGCTGACTGATACAGAGCTTGCACTTCTTGATCTAAAATTCTCAGTAACTTGCCATGCACTGCTTCTTTTCATATGCCCATCTCCTTGTCATACCATTCATATTCCTACTAAGGAAATTCCATTGAAAAAAAGCATCATTTATCTTCTCTCCAGTTTTTCTGCAATGTGATTAAATGCAATTTTTCTCTAAGTAATACTTGTTGCTTAAAAAGCCACGCATCTCTCTCTTTATGTTGCCATTTATTTCGAAAGCGATAAGGACTTTTATTGAATCCACCACAGGCTTGGAACTTCTGATATATAACACACACCCTTGAGTTCACAAAGGGTCAAATACACTCCTGTGCAGTGGGTTAGCACAAATCTTATCACTGTGTAAGTGCCTCATAAATCTTGAATATAAGAATTTTCTCTTTATGGGGATAAATTTTGCCTAAGTCAAAGTATACCTTGTAGTGAACGTAGATGTTTGGAGAGGTCTTTGAACTTTGATTATAGTTAAGAAGTTGAGAACAATGCAGGTATGGATATTGCAATCCAGTCTATTAATCAGTGATCACAATGCAGATTTATTCATGAAGTTCAAAAGATACAGGTGTGTCTTTCTAGACCAGACACTAGAGGTTCCTGAGTGCCTAGTGTAAACTTGCCATTGTTCTGTGCATAGCCAGAGTGAGTCGCTTAAGTCTGATAGGTATGAAAAACATATAATAGTATGCAGAAGGGCATTTTCTTTGTGCCTAACTTGGCAGCAGATATTAATTAGTTAACGCTTCTGCAGCTTTATAAGGTATAAGTAATACACAAAAGCAGCTCTTATGGAATTCTTTCCTAAAAGCGTAGAAAGCCATGTCTACTTTGGATGAATTTTATTTTCTCTATGTCAGCGTTTTTAATCTTAAAGGGCTGGAATTCAAGCTGTGTTTATGGATTACGACTGGTCACAATCTGCGAGACTTGTATATCCCTGACTATGCAGACGTAATTCTGACCCTATGCTTCCACAGAAACTGCTTGTGGAAGCAAGATTTAAAATTTGTTTTCCATTACTGTTTAAGCTTGAGATTAAAATTTACGCTAATGAAATTCAGATGTACAATTTCACTTAGAAGCTGGATATAGGAGGATCACCAAAATGGCTGGGAAAAAGCCCCACATCAGGAAAGTATTTACAGGTATTAATTAGACTTACCTGGGTCTAACAGACTATATAGAAGCAAAATGTATTGTCATAGATTTTATTATTCTCCCCTCTCATCTGGAGTTTTTGTTGCTGATTGTTTGAGGTTTTTTTGAGGCTGGATTTATTTACGTTCAAGCTAATCTGGGATCATAGAGTCATAGAATCAAGGTTGGAAAGGAACTCTTCAGATTGTCTCTTCCAAACCCCTAGTTAGTGTTTCCTAACCTCCTCAACTGAGAGTAAGTTTTTCTTACTCCAGAAATAAGTCCATTAAAATCAAGATAGACCAGCATACAGCCACTAGAATTAAGCCCTTTTGCTTAATCTAATGGGGCATTCTGAATTTTTTTTCCCATCAAAGCAATCCTGGAAGGTGCTGAGCATCCAAAATTCCTCTGGCGGTTTCTTGGCATCTGGGTTCTCAATACAATTTTGTAGGATCAGCCCCTCCAGAGTTGCTCATGAATTTCATTTATAAACTTGAGAAATTAATCTTGTAGATATGACATACATTTTGTTTGTTATTTTAGGCCACTTTATACTTGATCTGATCTTCAAGGTCAGTGTTCTTGTCTCTTTTTTAGGATAAACAAATACGTACCCTTCTTTGACCAGGACATCACATCTTGAAAGTATGTGTGACAGAGCTGCAGTTTACATTACATCTGTTTCAACAGTTGATTCTCATAGCCAATAAGAAAGGAGCTTAGTGTTGTTCCCTGCCTGGATTTATGACCATGCCTTCATCGTTTCTGTAATTCTTTATTGCAGCAATGTCCTGGGAAAGTTTTTATCTGACTAGGGTAGGTGATAACTCAGTGGTCACACCAAAGTGAAAAAAAGGCAATGTTAATGTACAATTAGCAGGGTTTGCAAGCTGCTGTTTTTCCTGCACACCACATTTATGTTCTTTACCAAGAACCTTCACATCGAAGGATATTCTTACATTATTCTAAAATTTCCACACTAGGCCTTTAACGGTGATAGCTATACAGGAAACTTGCATATTTCTCAATATATTTGTATTGCAGTTTTTGTTTGTGATCTTTTTGTGTATTGTTTTGTTAATCTTTCACTTTTCAGTTAGTCTATTATGACTTTCTGGAGCTTTCCCATTGTATGGACCAAAAAGAGGCTAAAATCTTGGTTAGTAAACAAAATTTCTGGTCGGAAATGCAGAATTTAAAAACTCCCCAAATTACAAAAAGTCTGTAAATTTTCACATTTCATTGTGATTCATTGTTTAAATACAGTGTTGTATGTAATATAATATTCAAAGTAGTGGTGGCACAAAAGGATTCAAAATGGCAAAGTTCGAATTACATGCTTTCTTTAGAAAAGTCAGAAATACCAAACCATAACAAACTGTAATGTTTCATTTGAACATTTTTTCTCTGTTGAAAATATATTAGAATTGGCACATTATTTTAATTTTAGTGACTGCTCTGTGGAAAATGGATCTTTTTTTATTACCATTATTTTGTCAGTAGCAGCATTTAGCCAGGTTTTTGCATGATTTTTCTGTGTTCTGCTTGGTGAGCAAGAAAAGGTAGGAAAAATTCTCTGTATTTAGAGGGAGTTTCATCCTATCTCTGTAGTCTGTTCTTCCATACTTCTTTCAGCTGTTTAAAAGAAATTCTAGATGTATTAACAGAAGGTCATTTCTATGGGATACTCTGCTGGGAAGAGCTGGCAATCCAAACAAAAAAGAAAGAGGGGAAGAAATCCTAATACCACCATTTTACCAATGGAGTTATGATAAATACACTGAAGCCACCAATTAACCCTGTGACAGAGCCAAAAAGTGAACCCTGTGACCCAGTCCCTGGCTTTAGCAAAATAATACCATCTTTTAAAAAGCAGCTTTGCTATAGGTGGCAGTGAGTGAGACACAGTAAAAACTGAACAACTTGCTCTTTATTTCCTTACAATGGCTCACGACGGCTTATGACCTACACTTGTAGCATCAATACTGAGATACACTTATAACCATTATATTGAATGAAGCCGTTGCTCAGCCGTATGTAATCTCTTTACCATTTAGGATAGTTTTATTTCATTATTAAGACACCTATATGATATAGTGCATTTTTTTTTCCCACACACAAACATTCCTGGTCCTGGTCTGACAAAAGTAATTAATGAAACGCTGGCCCCTACTCACGTTGTAAATAGGTTTACTACTCTACTTCAGAGAGCTACCATTGTAGTGAAGCAATGAGAACTTCCGTCTATTATTTATAAACTGCAGGAGGCTAAATAATCTATTGCATTATAAACAGCACACATACACACAGATATTCACATACACTGCAAAAGAATTCATGCTTTGTCTGGAGTAAAATGAAGTCCCAGAGGTAATTTTTGTACTGTGTGGGAAATAATGTCTCCTGCAGGAAATTTATAGCCGTGATTGTTTAAAAGAAATGAAAAATATAGTGTTAAATGTTTTTAACAAAAGCATTCAATTGTTTCATATTTTTCAGCTGACTCCTACAACTGCCAATTTATAGAAGTTATAAATCCTGGACAAAGTTTTAGGTCACTTCTTAGGAACTAGTGTGACTAACTCCAATATATTGTTTTGGTCACATTATAAAATGATTTATTGAATATGCATTTAACTTGAATTCATTGCTGGCCTCCATGGAAAATAATAGAGTTTACCCCAAAATTCAGAAAAAGCCATTTGGGAATAGCATTAAAGATACTAGAAATAATTGTTTATTTCGGTTTATAAATGACAATAAGAATTGTCCAAGAAATAACAGATTATTTGTCGAGAAGGATCTTTTCCACCCTTATTTAGATGTAACTGAATGCTATAGGTGTGATGATGAAACAGGGAAAAGTCTGTCACTACACATCCTGAGTCATCCATGCAGTTCTTGCCCTGGGCTGAGCCAGTCTCCTTATATGACCCTTCTGTGGTTGGGCAGGAGGCTTGAAGGTGATCAGACATGATAATAATGGTCCCTTGCATTCCATTTTCTATAGAAACTGCCATTGGCATGCTTAGCCTAATGGGTTTTCTCATCTGTTATGATGAACTTATGATACAGCTAAGCATCGTCTTCATCCCTATAGAAAAGTGGGAACTCTGAAATGCAATTCAAGTTTCTATTAATTTTCTTAAACCAGAACCGAGCATGATGATTTTTTTTTTTTCTGAAAAGAACAGTGTGTGGTTTCCTAACCTGACTGCTCTCTGAAAAAAATTAGAAATAATCCATTTCGACATGTCTTTTCCTCTGCTTATCCCAGAGTCCTTAGTGCAATTTCCCTGAGGGGGATCAAAACACACTCTGTTACCTTTCCTGCCCTTCCTCTTCACGTCTGTCCTTCCCGCTGAGATCTCTGACAATGTTTCTTTGGAATTTTGGGTGATTATCAGCAGGTGCACAATTTCCCTTTTTCTTTAGTTTCTCTGTCAGTAAAGGGAACGTAAAGCCAGCCTGCCTGTTCCACAACAGTTGTGAGCCAAAACTCATGCTTATAAAGCACATTAAGCTCAGTACATGCTAATGTCAGGTAAGGGTAGGTTAGTGATTGTTATTTATTTGGATTAATTGACAATAGGAATAATTGAGGGTGAAAATAAAATCTAACCCTTTGGGCTCATGTAGATTTCAGAGGCAGTATTATTTTCATCCACTGACTCTTTCTGCTGAGGTGAATTTTATCCCTGAGGAAAAAAAAAAACCCCAAAATTCTAGCAGTAACACTGAAGAGAAATCCTGTAATATGCTGGAAAAGAAGTCCTACATGACCTTTAGATCCTCTGTCCCTTTCTCCTCAAGTCTGAATGCACTTCTCCTTTACATGAGACTGCCATTAAAGTACGAAGAGGTCAAGACACTTATGGTCTTGTAGTCACCATTTAAGGGATGCTGAGAGTCAGCACCGAATTGCTTGTCTAGTGATGAGCCAAAGCTATCATTCACTGCATGGGTTTTGGACCAGGCAAGGGGCTTATTTTAACTCCATGCTTGCAGAGATTCCTTACGGTATCTTTTTTTACTGCATTTAAATCCTTTGCTGTTATCCAAGTAGCTCAGTGAGGCCAAAAGCAACTTTTTGTTTGTTTGTTTGTTTTTGTTTTTGTTTTTTTTTTGTTGGGCTTTGAGGAAGGCTGGGAAGTGTAGATGGATGATGCAGACACAACCAGGTATTCCCCTGCAAAATATCTATCCAACAGTTATTCAATCTCTCTTGTTTAGTTAAACTAATAATTTAAAGATAACCATCAGGCATTTTTCAGCAACCCCCTCACTGAAACAATTGCATGTTTCATACTTTCCAAAAGCTTCCACAAAAGTCAGCAGATTTATGATTTAAAGAAAAACACCCTATCACATTCAACAGCTTGCAAAAACAAACTTCCTCCCAAATTTGACATTCCCTGATCATGGTGTAAGCGTGTTTAAAGGGCAATTACTGCATAAGACTGTAACTGTTTAGTTGACAGTTGCTTGTTGTCTCAGTGAAGTGTTCACAGTGAGTATCTACCTCTGTTCGCTCTTGTAATGCATTTGAGCTATGCTTACTCACAGCACTAAATGCAGCTCATTTTGAACAGCCTGTGTAAAAAGTGACCTTTAGCAAAGAGGAAATAATCTTCAGCCCTTGAAGACTTAGAGACTTCTGTAGAAATTAGTCATCACTTCTCTAGGAGCTCACCAGGGCTTCTGAGTTGGCCTATGCTTTTGGGACCCAGCCCTAAACTCACAGGGTCACATTACTTCCCATGCACCTCTCTTGCTCTTGGGAAAAGTAGCTGTGAGCAGTTCTGGAAAAGAAGCAGATATTTTCTCTGTCCAGGTACCTAATCCAGTCTCCCAGGCGGCAGTGTCTCCATGATACTCTAATTTTTTCATTTGATGATTGACAGTGATGTGAGGAAAAATCAGTACTAGACCTAACCCGGCATCTGGTTAAAACTAGTGTGTAGAGTTAATAGAGTCTTTACTGTCTTCTGGCTCTTCCTTATTAAAAAGAGATGCGCTCTCTTCTTTGAATGAATAGTCTTCATTTGCCTAATGCATATATTTGTCAGTCATGGTCCCAATGTCTCCCTGACCCTTAGGGAGCTAAGTCTAATTCAATCAAAAGATGGCAGCAATGTTTGAACTTGCTTATACAGACTGGACTAAAAATAACAGCATAAACAAAAATGCTTTCAGTTGCTCAACAAATCATAGCCCATAGAATGCTGCATGCTACTGGGGAATATAACCACAGTAAAATCAGGAAGCTAGGAGATCTCTCAGAAAACATAACTGGACTCTATTTCACTTATTCTCTGAGGTACCTTTAAAAATCTAGTTATGTAATAAATGTGGTCGGGAATTACTCATTGAAATGGTTTATATGTGTGTTGGAAAGTGGCACTTCACCAGAACCACAACATTTTTTTTAATATTCCAGCTTCAATAAAACTTTCAACAACACAGATTCTTTGAGTCCAAGGCAGAATTTGGTGGGACTAGAACTGGGGGTGGTAGCTGGGGATGCTTGCCCTAGAAAAGTTGCTAGCTTAGAGGGTACAGTATTTGCAGAAAATATGATAACTTGTACTCATATCCCTGGCTTGATCAAGTGTGAGTGTTCTAACTACCAGTGTGTTGGCTAGTCTGTTATAGGCATTCACTTCTCCCTTGCTTTCACTGATGGACACAGAAATGAATGTACGTGGCCCATAATTATAACTCAACTGGAAATTAAAAGACAATGTGTAGCAATGAGAAGATTAGTGTAACGGAATAGCTTTCCAATAGGAATAGCAAAAATACTAATCTGATAAGGCACCAATCCTAATTTAGTTAACATATCATTTGTTTGTAAAAGGGATTATGTATGCATTTGCATACATATGCATATGTATGCATAACTGCAAAGAGAGAATGAGATGTGCTAGCAGGCCCATTCCAATCTCATATTTTAAAAAAACCTCCTAAATTTTTGTTTTCTTCTTGCTGACATATGGGAACAGTTTTTGAGCTTAAGGTGAGATAGAACAACAAAACTGTTCCCTTTGTAAGTGTCTTGTACAAATGCTTTTATACAAGCATTGAATTAGTTGCCCAAATGCAGCTAAGTCATAACATCTAACTTTTGTGGATTTTCTTGCTGTTGCATTCTTAGTTATACTTCCATTTCTCAAAGTACCAAAGCCCAGCTACAGGGAAGATGTGACAAAGATGATGTGAGAGACAGAAATTATCAACATAAGACTCCTAAAATGCTTAGAATGCTCTTCATTAGCATAAAGATTCTTCAGCTTCTATTTTCTCTCTGTTTATTTCTGGTCTTAAAACCCTGCAAAATTTTAAAAGGGAATACATCATATTTTCAGCAAAAAAATATGTGGAAACCTTGTAAGTTGTGATTACAAGTGCAGTAAAGGATATTATATTTTTCTCCCTGTTCCTCTGAAATGACAGAATTAAGAACTTGTTAATTATGTGTTGTGCAATTTTAGAACTTAATAAAAACAACTCAGTGTTGTTAGAAACATAAAAATCATCTTCCAAAAAGTTATGGCACGGTGGGTCCCAGTGAATGTAATTATCATCATCAGGCCAAAACTGACCTCAAAATTAAATTTCATGTCTATCAATTTTAGGCTTCTAAGAGAACATCAATTCACTTGAGCTTTAAAAGAGTAATAGGAAATGGCAGATGATTTGTTCATTATTGTCAAAAAGCAAAAATCTCCTGAGAGGAGTGTGAGAACTAGATAACCTATTCTGATAGTGATGTATTATATGGAGTACTTGCTTTCAAACTAATGCATGAAAACATGAAGAATTACAATTAATCAATCTAAAACAGTTACAGGTACATCTTACCTGCTAAGTGGTTTGTCATTCACATTCTATAAAACTAAACAGTTTTAGCATTTAAAAAGCTGTAAGAATGAAATGTTATCTGGTAAGATGCATCAACAAACGTTTATAGAAATGAGTACTGGGTAAGGTGAATTGAGGTCCTTAACAAAGTAACTATTAATGAACTCTCATTTTTCCTTTCACCTTTGAACACACGGTGATATTCTGACAGGATACAAAAGAGCCAATTCCTTCTTACACGGTTTATAGGAGGTCAGTTCCAGTAACGTGTCCTAGTTGCATCATTTTTAGCTGACAGAAGAAAAATGGAAGATTTTACCAAGTCTTAATTTAACTTAGTTATGTCCATAAAATATTCAGTGCAATGAACGTGGCCATGTTATTCATTCCTCCCTCCTTCACAATGCTCTCAACCAGCCCAAATCCTGCACTAAAGCCCTGACCCGATTGCTGCTAAGCCTGGGAACTTTGAATTTGATGGTAATTTTTCTAAGCTTTCTAATTTCTCTTCTGCGGTTCCAAAATACAGAGGCTATGAACTGGCTTCACCATTTAGGAAAAACTTCTTTACAGAAAGGGTTATCAAACATTGGAACAGGCTGCCCAGGGAAGTGGTGGAATCACCATCCCTGGAGGTATTTAAAAGACAGGTAGATGTGGTGTTGAGGGACATGGTTTAGGGGTAGTTTAGCAGTGTTACTTTTATGGTTGGACTCGATGATCTTGAAGGTCTCTTCCAACACAAGTGATTCTGTGATTCTGCGAGTTGTTGGTTTTCACTTTACTTTTTATTGAGTATTCCAGAATCCTTCATGTTGACATGAGGAAAGGGGTGTCTTTGAGAGAAAGGACCATCAAGAGAGGATCATCGAGGCACCACATCTGGGGCTGAGAGACCTGTGCTCAATTTTCACCTCTGACAAGCTTTCTTGATTCAGTGTGAGCAATTTGTTTTTCCTTGGATTGCTTCTGCACCTAGAAAATAAGCCTATTCCTGAACAGAGGTGCTGAAATACTACATTAATCTTTGTGGGGTGCTCAGACGTGGCACACTAAGCACCTGGATAAATGGTTGACAGCCAAGGCTAGGCAACTTATTAATTGCTTTCTTCCAGCTCAGGTTTTTGGGTTGCTTTGCGATCTGTTATGTGTGAAGACGTTAAGATACGTGTTTTAACCATTTAATATGTAACTGTAAAATATAGGTTTGCCTATGACAGAGCCATGATATAACTGAATGACAAAGAGAAGCTTAACTTTTCTGCTCTACTTTCTTTCTTTACACAGCAGAATGAGCATTGGTTACATGAAGATTTGAACAGTATTATGTAGAGGCATAATAGGAAGAAAACTGAAGAATTCTGCCAGAAGTGCCTTTCTGGGATGTGATCCCTCTCCCAAATAAAATTCATAGTGTGATATATTCATAGTGCAAATTTGCTGATGACACAAAACTGGGAGGAGTGGCTGACACACCAGAAGGCTGTGCTGCCATTCAGCAAGATCTGGACAGGCTAGATGGTTGGGCGGAGAGAAATCTAATGAAGTTCAACAAGGCCAAGCGTAGGGTCTTGCACCTGGGGAGGAATAACCCCATGCACTGTTGCAGGTTAGGGGTTGACCTTCTGGAAAGCAGCTCTGTGGAGAAGGACGTGGGATCCCTGGTGGACAAGTTGATAATGAGCCAGCAATGTGCCCTTGTGGCCAAGAAGGTCAATGGTATCTTGGAGCGCATTAAAAAGAGTGTGGCCAGCAGGTCAAAGGAGGTCACCCTCCCACTCTACTCTGCTCTAGTGTGGCCGCATCTGGAGTACTGTGTCCAGTTCTAGACTCCCCAGTTCAAGAAAGACAGGGAATGACTGGAGAGACTCCAGTGGAGGGCTACAAAGATGATCAGGGGACTGGAGCATCTCTCTCATGAGGAAAGGCTGAGGGACCTGAGTCTGTTTAGCCTGGAGAAGAAAAGACTGAGAGGGGAACTTATCAATGCTTATAAATATCTAAAGGGTGTGTGTCAAGAGGATGGGGCCAGACTGTTTTCAGTGGTGTCCAGCGACAGGACAAGGGACAACAGGCACAGACTGGAACACAGAAAATTCCATCTGAACATGAAGAAAAACTTGTTTCCTTTGAAGGTGGCAGAGCACTGGAACAGGCTGCCCAGAGCTGTTGTGGAGTCTCCTTTTCTTGAGATATTTAAAAAGTGCCTGGATGTATTCCTGTCCAACCTGCTGTAGGTGAACCTGCTTTGGCAGGAGGGTTGGACTAGATGATCTCCAGAGGACCCTTCCAACCCCTACCATTATGTGATTCTGTGATTTTGTAATTCTGTGATACAGTAACACACAAATTTCCTCATAAAGTAGCTGACCCAGCTTTTCATTGCCTGCTTACAAAGATTTGCATTGAACTAGAATTGATCTTAGTCATTTTCCTTTTAAGGAAACATTTTCTTGACTGAGTGCCTCCTGGGCTTTTTTGTGTTTTTGTCATATGTTACCATCTGATTTGTTTAATTAAATACTTTGTAGGTATTACCGTTCTCCAGAAAAAAAATAATTTCTGGACTTCAGAGTTATACACAATCATGCTTCTGACACAGTCATTGCACTTTAAAAAAAGTAAGCAGTAAAAAAACTGAAGAAATCAAAAATATCTGGAGTGCCAGTTCTAGAGCTGAATTCTCACAGAGCTATTGTTACAACATAGGAAAACTGAAACTCCATTTTGGTGCTAAACATTAACAACAGCAGCATGGTTACTCTAAAATGTCAACAATCTGAATCCAGAGGTAAGTGATATATGTGTTTCAACCATTTGGGCTTTTGACCTTTTCAGTATTTGCCATTTCATTCTCCCACCCATAATATGGAGATTTATGGTAGAGTAAACTTATTACTCCTAACACCCATATTTTCATTTGGAAGCTGGACTGACTGTCAATAAACATCAAAAGAGCTACTTGATCTTCAGGGGACACCTGTTAAAAGAGAGGGTTCATGCGTCACACAGACTTGCTAGCGTAAAACATTTTTATTGTGCTGCTTGACGGCAGTTATCACTTGGGAACCTTGCAGGTCTCCCCAGACATTGGGTAGCTGAAGATTTAAAACCTCTTCAAGTTTTTTTGTGCATGTCTTTTGTTGGCATGCATTTCAGTAAGGTCTTAATCTTTTATATTAGTCAGAAGTGTTTTTTATATCTAGGTCTACAACTCCTCCAAAGACAGAGTCTTTACAAAGTTGGCTGATGTTGGTGAACACACCTTAAATACTATGGGCCCAGTCCAAAGCCCGTTAAAATCAACTGCTATCTTTCCACTGACTTTTATGCGTTTTGCCTCACATCCTTGGGGGAAAATAGTGCCACTATGAGTCACATGAATATGTTTTGCCCTACAATTAATTAAAATGCATTGAATTCCTGGGAATACTCATGAGATCAAAATGGTAATCGATATGAGAGCGAGGAATCTTCCATGAATGTTGTCATTACCACTACATAGTCTACATTTTACATTTATCCTTTGAGTTTTTTGTTATTTTATGATCAGGAAGTAACAGTTTTATTTTGGGAATATCCTGCCTACTTGTGTTCATGCAGTGTGCATTTTTGTAATAATTATGCACCAAAGGAATTTGTGATATTTAGTTGAAGATGAAAAGGTACAGCTCTTTAAATTGTAAGCAGTTTTAGTGCAGAAATCCTATGATATTACAAAAATGTATAAAACGACACTAGAATTACAAGCATAGTGTTGAAGTAAGTGGTCTGAGCTTCAAAAGTATTCAGTGCTTTGGATACTAGGATAATCGTTTAAATAGTTTGTGTTTGGATGCACCTTTTGAAAATGGTCTTTTTTTTTCATGAAGCTTAAGCATCTTGGAAAGAAAAAGTTTTGGATTTGACAGGCCATGGATTTTATGTTCTATTTATGTGCAGGATTTCTTGGTGCCAGACCCTACTCTTACAGAAATGAAAGTTGATTCTGTTTGGTGTTAGCAGTACAAGTACTCATCTACATCTAAACCTCTTTTTCAAAATTGTGATTGTCTAAATGCGATGTTTATAGGCAAACAGCTTAACGCAACACCATCTGTGAAAAAAAATCAGTGCGGAATGCCACGCACACTCCTAACATTATCCCAGGTGACGTGTGCCTTGTGTTTTCACAGACCACTTCAGAATGGCCTCCTAGGCAGACCTGGTTATCCTGCTTCTCCAGTGCGCCAAGTCGTTGTCAAGCTGAGTCCTGTGGCCCCCTTACCCTGTACACCTGCTCTGCAATCAAGGTGACTCCAGCATGCAACAGCATTCCCCAGCTTGCTTGGGTCTAGGTGCTTCACACAGGACTAGTACGACTTGCACTCCAGTGTGGGTGGCACGTGTCTCTGGGAGTACTTGAACAACTCTGCGCTCTACTCACGCTCATATTTGCCAGCATCCACGCTGCACTGATACTTCCTGGCCGCTATGTGCACCTGCCTGCCAGAGCATGCCATCCAATGAGCATGAGCCCAGCACCCAGCATCCAATAATAATATTCTATGATGTTCAACAGCAGTTCCATTTCTGGTTATAAACAATTTGCCGCAAAAACGAAAAGCACCTACTGTTCTCAGTACTTTTCTTTCCGCAAACTCATGCTTCTTTAATCTTCCTAGGATTTTTCTCAGTTTGTTTTTCAGGAGTTTATTTGATTTATGGTTTTATTAATTTTCCAAGAACTTTTGCTAGTAGCATGATTTGCCTGTGTTTTTCCAACAGGAAATGAGATCAAGAATGGTACATGATGCCAATTTTCAAAATTTTATTAACAACAGAGAAATGCTTCTTGGAGAAAAATTGAGTTTTACCACCTGTGTTCTCAGACAGTTTTCTGCAAGGACTTGGGTAAATCTCTTCACAGCACTCCAGCTCAATTTTCTTCTGCTTACAATGGGGATAATAATGCTTCATCCAGCCTAGAAAAACACAGTTGAAAGCACAAATAGAAAGCCTGATGACAGGAATGAAAGCTGCTCTATCTGAGCCAAATCTTAGAGCTGGGTTGACTTTTTCACAAAGTAGCTTTTGATGTCCTGTTCACAATTCTCAAGAGTTTAAAAAAAAATTAAAAAACAAAATTAAAAGAATAAAGCCAAACTGAATTTCACAGAATCCATCACCCACTTTTCACTTGGACAATGTCTAAATTGTCAGCCAGAGTTTGTTTACATGCATGCTGAGCAAAAACTATTAGACCATTATTGCTGGAGTCCCTAAAGGGGTAAATAATTTTTTCATTTTAGTCTGTAAGAGCGTCCTCTCTGACACCAACTGGATCGGATGGGTTGGATTGAGTTGTACAAGAAGAGAAGAAAAAAGGTGACCAAAACCCAAACTCAAACACCACATTACTCAATGGAAATTTGTTTCCAAATGTTTTCAGTGTTTTCAGGGTTGCCCTTGTTACAGAACAGCCATTGTGTCTTCCAGCTGGATAGTACAAAATGTCTCCTTGTACCAAGATAATTCTAGCAAAAATCCTATTGCTTTACTAAAATATGCTAGTTCTACTGTGATTCTTTTTGTTTACTCTTAGCTTACAGTTATCCTTTTTAGAACTAATATCAGTCTTCTGATACAGGTGAAGGAACAGAATTATGTTCTGTCTCCTGAAGTTTGTGGCTTGAGTCATTCACAAATTCAGGGAAAACCATGGTTGATTATCATCCAATACAGCTATGGCATAGTTTGAAGCTTCGAGAGTGGCAAGAGATGGACTAGGGCCTCACAGTGACGGGACACGTTTTATTAGCAAACTCCTCAACAGCAGTATACTGGCACTAAGATAACTAAAGCAGATATTAATTGGAACCATCTGTATCCTTGACAAAATAAAAGAAAGAAAAAATGTTTTAAGGAGAGATAGAATCAAATGAGAAGACTGGGTCTAAAACATATATAATATGATGCTGACAAGCCTGAGCAAATGCACTGGAACCTGAAACATAATCCAAAACAGCTTTAACCAAGGTTCTGAAATTGAAGACTATAAAGCCTATCTTGTAGTCTGACAAACAAACTGATAGCTGTTTGAGGGTTTGGCACTTAGCCATCCAAGTATTGAGTTTAGAGCAGATGGTGAGGGTGTTATGATTCTCAATTTGCTAGAAGTAATATTTAAGAAAATTGCATCAGGCCAACTAATCTTAAAAACAATGTTAAAGTGATACTTCCTCCTGACACCACTAGCTACAAGAAAAACGTGAATGTGAGTGCTGGTCTGTCTTTCCACCGCTGATCAGAGAGCTTTTCTTTCCTCTACTGGATTGACTCACAAAGTGTCTTTCTAGAACAGGTTATTTTGATTGCATTTTCTGCATATAAAACTTTCTTCTGTAGGATATGCCTGCGTTTGCATTTCTAGTTTATTATACTCCTGTTGCTGTTCTTAGTGGGCCTGTAATGTTTACAGGGTAAAAAGAAGAGGGAACTTGCTTTCAGTACTATTTTCTGTGTAATTTGACACAGAATTAGGGAATACTGATTTGGGTGTGAAAGTTATGCATGACAGGCCTGAGATAACATGCTGTTATTACATCCACAGGGAGAAAGCAGTGAGAAAATCCTTGGAGCTCTGTATAAACAAAATCAGGATTTTGATGGCAGTGTATGGAAATTCACATTTGCTCTCCAGAAGTAATTTCTTTCTCCTGTAAGTTTTGGAAAAAAGCCATGCAGGTAGTAATATTTTTTTTCCATACCAATAGATCCCAAAACACCTTATAAAAAAATACATATGTAGCAAAACAAATACGCCTCTGTATGGGTAAGCATAAGCCACACAGATAACCAGTGCAAATCAAACTTGCAGATATAAGAATTTTTTTGTTTCTCTACCCTTTTTAGTCCTTATTAAAACAACCTACATTTTCAATGTACCACAGACAGAATTGTTAATGTTTGCCAATTAATTATCTTTAAAAGACTTAATTTCAGCGGGTAACCAGATTTGTCAGTCTGGGTTATACACACTGGCATAACTGGTGGAGCTAAAGCCTTGTAACAGAGAAATGAATTGAGTTCTTTTTTACAAGCTGTTTCAGTGTTACAAAATTGAATAAGACATTTGTGAATTATGAATTATGGAATTAAGGATTGTGAATTTATGTAGCTAGTACTTTAAGGGCTACCTCTACCGTTAAGTTAGAAAGAATCTCGTTGAAAAAACACATTTAAGTCTGACTAATGTTTCATAGGAAGCGGAGACTGTGCCATAGGATTTTTTATATGGAACAGAACCTATTAAGCACCTCATGATGTGGAGGCAATTCCAAATTACATGAACTGAATTTTCTTGATTTACTGGCAATGTTATTTTTCAGTGCTACAACTAGTGGCCACCGGCATGTTTTAGAGCCAAAACAACGTTGAAGTAGTCCCACCCTGGTAATTTTCTAGCCTGGTTTTGGATACAGTCACTTAGAATTCCATGTCTACTAAAAAAAGCAATAACAACTTGTCTGTTCCTTCTTCATAGTTCAACAGTATTGTCTTTCTGGAAAACGTACTCTTGTAACTCAATGCTATGTTAAAGGAAAATGGCCAACATAATCATCTTTTTAATCTGAATCATATCTCCTTTTAAGAATCCACTGAAAAACAGTACATGTTAACTCATTTTGGTCTCCATGACGCACGCAAGACAGGGCAGAGTTGACCAGCTGCAGTTAACCTACTGCTAATCTCGGCCAATAGATTGCTCCATACTCCAAGCAGATGTTTCTCTTTTAGGCTAATGGAACTCTTGTAGGCCATATCTCTTCCCAAGAGAAAACAGCAGCACAGTTGGAAGCTGGAAAGACTCATCTCAATAACAGAAGCAAGGTGCCAGCAGGATCAGCAGCAGTTTGTTAATAAAAATCCATGAACGGAACAGCAATTTCATTTTGGTTTAGCTTGTTTAAAAGTAAACCAAAACCAAACAAAGAAAACCCACCTTTTTTCTTCTCTGTGTGGCCCTCCTAGATGTAGCATTTCCTTTTCCTATAGCAATTGACGTCTGGGTGAGAGAAAAGGAAATCCATCTCTTGCTGTTATCTGTACTGTCGCTGCGTGCCAGTCACAAAACGGGAGAGAGAACTGCATTTATTTAAATATTTGTTGTTAAAATTCACATGTGTCAAATGATAATTGATATACTGTAGCTAAATCCTAGTCTAAAATAAGGACAACTTTATTATACTTCTAGAGCATAGACTGGATTTGATTTGAATCTTATACCAGAAGTAGCTCTACTAATGTCAATTGATTCGTACTTGTTTGTGTCAGTATAAGAAAAGAGAAATGCTCCTTATATTTACTCTAGAGGATGAATGACAATGAACAGACCTGGTCTTCTATATTAGACTTTGAATAAGAATTGTTTCCAATTCCTGGAAACCCTCTCTTTTCTCTTGAGACTTGTACATCCATTTTTGTCCTGAGACAAGTACGTAAGTACTGAGAGTTACTTACGAAATGTTAATTAATGCCAGGGGGTTATATCTTATGTAAATGTGACCTGAACTCTGGAGAACCAAGTTTCATAGAAAGGACATAAAAGACAGGGAAAATTGGGGAACTCTTTCTCTTGCTTCACTGCTGTTTTCCAGAAGCAGTGGCAAAGAGTAGAATCTCTTCTCTTGTGATGGCTCTAGAGAAAACATTGTAAAATTCTGCAAAGTCTTTGAATAAAAATCTCTCTCTCTCTTTTTTTTTTTTTTTTTTAACACTATCTAACATAGTGGGGTCTATACTCTAGCTGGATTCTACAATGCATTTGGGGGAGATGCTAAGAATTTTCTTTAATGGCAAGAAGAAAAGAGTGAGGAGAAATAAAGTATACAGCTTTGCTAAGTGTTTAGGAAAGGTGGAGCATCCAAGAAAACTTCACCACAAAATGGGAACTGCTGCTCCTTCCAGCAGCCTGAAGTGGAAGTGTTGGGCAACTTGTTGCTCATTTTCTCTTGCCATACATGTTGGGTTGCATGGCAGGTAGTGCTTGCCAGCACTCAAATGTGTGGGTTCAGCTAAGCGGTGAGGACTATGCTGTGACTATCAGCATCATTTGTAAGCTACTTTGCCCTGGTGAAACCTCTGCTATTGATGTCAAGGAAAGGAGTGGGGAAATAAGTAGTTTCCATTATAGTCCAATTGAAAGGGAATGGCAAACAACACTGTATCTCACTTTTCATTGGCTGTGTAGAAGTGTTGGCTTTTAATAATATCTTCTTAAGATTATTTATATAGTCTATTTGCCATTTTCCATATCAGTTCATGCCCTTTGTGTGTTTTAGATAACATTGTTGTGTTTCCTTTGACTTAACATTTAGTGTGCTGTGAACTTGCCAACAGTGAGAGTAGTTCAGGGCTGCCTCTGTCTGATCCCTTCCATAAGCTGTTTATTAAGCAACCATTCATTATCACAGACTGTAAATTTAACTTTCACACTGGAGGTCTCTGTGTAGCTCTGTAGCTACACTTGCAGGTTCTCTTTGCCTGTGTTTCTTCTGGTTAAATTTATATTTGGTATTTAAATGCTGAGAAATCTTTCTAGAGTGAAAGAGAAGAACTCGGGCAAAGTTAAGCATCCTTTCTGACAGATTCTGGGATACTGTGCAATGACCAAATCTGAAATTCCCTAAAGCCCAATCTTGTTCAGTGCTGTGATTTAGACTTGGCTTTTCCTAGAAAATTGGCCACCCACATGAGTTGTAATCAGATCCAAACTTCTTCTGCCTGCTGTATGGCTCTCCAGCCAATTTTCATGCAGGATCCATGAAGATCCATTGAATACACTATTCAGAGCAGCCCCCTGTCAGTAATACTGCTGAAGAACTAGGATGGATCATGGGACGCAATCATCTAAATCAAAAAAATGTGTATACAAAAAAGCTCAAGATACCATCTAATCCCAACCAAACACTTGGCAAAAAATGAATATGAATATTGACAGGATTGCTAACGACTTACTGAAGCTGATTGCTAATGATTAAAAATGTAAGCATAAGAAAAAAAGGAAGCTTTCAGGCCCTACCAAGTCTAAGTGCTTGCTGTACTTGCAGAAAGAGGTTCCTGATTAAATAGGATGTAAATTATCACAATTCTCCCTGCCTGCCTAAAAGTGCATGCAGCAAAGACAGAAAACACCTCTTCTCACACTACAGGCATCTACGAACCACCATGATGGACTTTCTCCTCATTTCTGGCTCCCCAGTCATTTGGGAGTCCAGCCCCTGGTACAGGATTAGTACAGTCCTTTAGGATTTGTGGAGATTAGGAAAGGTATTGTTTGGTTTGGGTTTTTTCCTTCTGGATCTCATACTGCACATGAATCTGATGGCCAAATCATAACTGCGACACTGTGGGACTTTCACTTGTGCTGACAGCAAGGCTTATGGCATTTTGTTTGTTTGTTTTTAATTCCTAGTGTTTTTAAAAAATATTATGCAGCCTAGACCTTAATTTGTGCTACAAGACAGCCTGCCTCTACAAGAAGAAAAACAATCTTTGATACAGAAATTCCTCCTGAGAAGGGCTTCCAAAAATGAAACAAAGGAGGAAAAAATTATTCTTTCCAGAACCCGCACTGAGAAAGACTCGGAGAAGTTCCCACAGAGAGAAAAGCCTAGAAGCTACTTGTCTCTTTTTCTGGACAAGAGAAGCCAGATAGGGTGCTCCTGTGTAGTAAAAACCAAGACCAGAAGCATCAGCATCATTTGAGGCATTCTATGTCATTGCCTCCTGATAGTCACCTGGACCCAAAAAGCCACTGCCATGCACCACAGGCAGGATGTGTTGCACTGGCTTCTCTTTATTTAGGCAATAAACCTATCTATTGCTTCTTGGTGTGCTGGAAAAAGCAACTGTGTGCAACATACCTTTGCACTGGCAATATACATCATCCAGCTGAGACAATAGCTGGGGCAGGTGGCATTACACTAGAAGTGAACCAGGGGAGCACAGGGGCAGTGGACTGGTGACACAGTCTTTGAGAAATGGCATCAAGAGGGAGTGCCACCTAGCAACTCAAAGCTGGGTCAGAGAGCAACGTTGTTAGGAGTTGCAGATGGGCATTTCACGTTAAAAAAAGTCTATTCCCACTGACACTTTTCCATAGGTCCCTTGGAGCCCTTAGCTGGTTGCTTCTATGTTCTTCCACTAAACAGGAATTCCTTGTCTCCATTCTGGAGGCTCTTCACAGTTACTTCTTTGCCTGCATCTCTGCTGTCCCTCCTACCTCCCATCCTCCATTCCTTAGGCTCCTCTGCTTCTTCAGCTCATTGCTCATTCTCTGCTTTTCCTACACTGTTTTGTTGTTTCAAGTTTTCTCCCACTTCTTGTGCAACAGTTCTGGCTCCCTCTTCAAAGTTTGTATCAAAAGTCTGTCCTATTCTGCATTGCCAGTGCCTTGATCACTGGGGTCCTTCTGTAAGTGAAATGATGATCCTGTTTGCCCAGAATAGATTTTAAGCGTTTGATAGAGGAGACAACTCTTTGGTTTTATGTATTGTAAAGTACCAACCCCATTTTCAGCTCTCCGGTATTAATAAATGAAAGGCAGCACAAAGGACCAGGGTAACACATGGTGTGGTGCTGCATGCCCTTGATTTCATTGAACCAGTCTGAATGTGAATACTCTGAAAAACAAAAAGAGTTAAGCTGAGATATGCTCTAGGGGCTTTGTGATAATGGAAAGCTGGAAGGGTATTCATTCGTGGATTTTAGGACAGAGTTCACATTTACTCACTTGACCACTCCCGTTTCCTCCATCCATTCAGTAGATAAAGCTGCTATCTAAATCAATAGCTGCTTGGCTTAACATATTTCCTATTACAGTTCTGGAACAAAACCGATTTCATTTGTTTCAAATTGGAGCTATTCCCAGTTCTTAGTGGTAAAACAAATACATATACATACGTGTCTATATATATGCACACATACACAAAGATACACACTAAGAGTCACTCATGTAGTGGCATAAGACTAGATGTATGTGAAAAATGGAACTGGAATGATTAAACTAAATTTATTAATGAATTCTAATATCTACAAAAAGTATTAACTTCTCTAGAGAATGCTGTTTGTTCACAGAACAATTGAAAAATGAACCTTTATCTCAACAAAGGAATGGTTGAGTTCTGAGACATTTGGAAGATTTATACTTTAATGTACACTTATACTACTTTACATTTTTATTTTCACTGTAATTTAATTCAGAGCTAGAGTTGGGATTTTAAGAGCAGTGGTCAGATCCAGTTTCTGTTGAGTGTCTCAGCAACAATTGCTGTTTTTCTCTTTAGCAGAGTTGTGCTGGGTCTGAGTTAGTCATTACTTTCTTGCCTTTCCCCTACAAATCTCCCAGAAAAATTTTCAAGGTGTTGCATGCCTCTCTAGCATCACACGCAACTACTATCTTATTTTTTCTTCTACTGTGCCTTCATGTCTTAATTCTGGATGACGACACCCAGCTCTACAGCCAACATAGAAATACAGACTTTCTTTTGTCAGAGTACCTGCTTAAAAAACTTCCATCTCTGCATGCCACTGTCCTTTCACCAGAGGCTACAAGCATCCACCTTGCTCTTCACCAACTCCAGTCACTATTCTCTGGATTCATTAAGTAAATACACTTTTTCAAACTGCAATTAATAACATATATAACTGACTCTCTTCCATGCCAGTTAGACAAGGTCACTAATCACTCCACATCTACCCCTCTTTTGCTGCTTCTCAGTATTATTCTTGTACGTTGCAGTGTGCCTCACATTTTTTTCCTCCTAGAAAATGATATGCTTTTCAGAGTCACTTATGCCAATTTCTAGATATCAAAACCTCATGTTAAATATACGACACTTTTTATCATATCTACTCCACTACAAAGGCCATTCCAGGATTTCTTTTTTCCAACAGTTAGCACTGAATAATTTATAGCCTACATTTATTTGTAGCTTGTATATACGCTCACATCTCAATTTGTCCTATAGCTTTAATATCAAAGTATTTACAGGCATATCCCTTAATATAACCTCGTGCTAGCCTAAACAATTCAAGATTTTGCTGTTTTCTTTTAAAATAGACTTTCTATTTCCTTGTTCATTCTGAAGGACTATCTGTACCTGTTACAGTTTGCATTAATATTTACTGAACATGAATGGCCATACATGGGAATTACTACTATGCCTTAGCTTATTTATCTAATAAATTCCGATTTCCCTTCATCCATCTTCCACTCATTTTATTTTTTCCATCTCAGAGTCTCTTTACTGAGCCATTTCTGGTCTGATTAATTTCTAAATTTACATCCTAATATCTAGGTGTTGTTTTTCTCTTCAGTCTCAATCCCTGCCTTCATCCCATTGTCTCTGTTTTCACTCCACTCACATCAGGTTTAACTCAGCAATCAAATCAGGCTCTAAGGTGCAACAAAGTAGTTGCCAAAGATCCACACCTTTCAGGTGAGGTGAAAAAAGCTTAGTCTATCAGCAGCAGTGCATTTATATGCCCACACCTGGAAAACATGTAGCAGAGAATGAGTCTTTAAGAAGCTGATTTGGTAAAATGAAACAAATCTCTTTTGAGCTTGTGTTAACTGTGAGTTTTCAAATTGCTACAACCTGGCTACATTTGGTGAACTATCAGAGGATGAATAAAAGACCGATGCAAATAGCTGTTCTCTTTCAATGTCAGAATTGTTACTCTCAAGCATAAGAATGCTCTCTTTTTCTTGGAAAAAGGTAAGTAAACTGTTCTTAAAAATAATAAGTAGTCTCATTTTCTTCTGCTCCAGTTTTTAGCAATGATTGCACTGTTTTGGCTGAAACCCCACATCTTCCTTTCCATTTAACTAAAACAAAAAATCAGTTTGAGGCAGAAAACAAGCCTGGAAACTTTCAAACAGAACAGTTAGTTTAGTAATGTTGTAAGTAATGGAAAACAGTATTAAGTGAATTTTACTGATATAGGTAGTTCATATTTTATCTATAACAAGAATTTTAGTGTGTTTTATTAAGTATAGTAAGCTGACGTCCCTACTATCTTGTGATGTAATGATTATTGAATATTTGAATGTGAGAAAGGCACTGAAACTCACAGAAATCATGAGAGCATGCTAGATCTCAAGGTGTTTCAGTTTAATAATCTGCTTCTATCAGACATACTAGATAATAAAATTTGGTGCAATTTATAAAGCAATGTATACTTTAAAAAAATATCTCTCATTAGAGCAAAAGCCTGGAGGAAAAAGAAGGCTTTTGGCTTCCATTCTTGGGTCTGACATAGATTTCCTGTGAAGGAGGACAATAATTTAGCCTTCTGTTTTAATTTGCCTTGTCTTTAAACATTTCTCTGTGCATAATCCTTTTTCCTT
Organism: Chionis minor; assembly: GCA_013398295.1. NCBI lineage: Eukaryota > Metazoa > Chordata > Aves > Charadriiformes > Chionidae > Chionis > Chionis minor. Next base: position 127,483 of record VZSF01000119.1, on the reverse strand, counting down.
TTCTGTTTCTTAAAAATGCTTCTAGACCCAGGATTGTTCTTTAAATGAGCCTGTAGTAACTTGCATGCTTGCTGGTCCTACTTTTTCTCTTGATTATCGGCAGAATTTTAAATATTGCTGACAGCTAGTTTTTTCTAAACTTATTCCAGTCCCATATAACAGTGTGTTTGGCTTGGATTTTGGTTTAAATCTGTCCTTTTTAAATAAACAGAATCCATTGCTTGGGAATCACAGAAGTGAACTTTATTGATTATTCTTCACTAGCCTGATTAGGGCAGTGTGTGTTTTGTACTTGCACAGTTCCTTGCTTCCAGACAATAGATAGATATGTTGTTAATTCTCTACAGCCTCTGTGAAACTTCAAACTGAGTTGGCATAATAATGTTTATTAACATAACTCTGCAGCATACATTCCCAGAATACTCAGCTGATTGCTGATCCCATAAATACATGTATGTTACTCATCATGAGGTGCATGCTCCTGTTCAGCCTGTGCCAGGAACTAATGGCTTGGATGAAAGGACTTTGTCCAACAGTTTCACCAGTCCTTAGATTTAAGTTGTTCAATATGCTTATATACAAATCATTCATCCCAATATGTTCAAACCCATGCCGCAGGAATCCAAGATCACAAGAAACTCCCTTCCGTGGTCCTTCTGTAAGGATCTGCATGTTGATTTAGCTCAACCAGAAAGTCGCTAGTCCATGTGCATATGATTAAAAGTCTTTGATCAGCTGTTTTTTTTTTTTATAGTAAACTGGAATAAATTACCTCCAGTAGTCTGGAGTAGATTTAAAAAACAGCAATAAGAGAGAAGACAGTGGATGGCATATTTTTTTTTCCGTTTTGACTTGTTAAACCCGTCTACTTGGACCTTTTGTTGTCTGTGTGTGCACTTTTCTTACTGATGCTGCCTCCAGGCAGCAAAAACTCCCACTAAACTGCTGCAACATGATTTGATTTTTCAGTAGACAGGTGAATTTCCCAGGGGCTGAGTCCTTTTTAACAAAAACACATTGCTCCAAAACCATGTGCTTCAATAAAAACAAAAAAGTGTCGTATTTATGTGAATGTGTCATCTGGAGCAATCCAAGCATTAAAGCTTCTCTTGCAAAAGTTCTTTCCTTCTTTCTCTTCCCAAGAAAAACTCCAAACTATTGCATATGTATTTTCAAGAATTATGAAAACACTAGAAACCAAGGGGGGCTTGCTTGGTTTACTATAGTTCTTATAGTACTAGCTTGGAAGCTGGGCTCTATTTTTACCTCTGTCCCACTTCATATGCTCTTTTAATTCATCAAGCCTTTGCTTTTCCTCTCTCCTCTTGTTGTTGACCAAAATGGAAGACATCACTGTGTCAACATGTAAATGCATGGTTCATTCACACTTTTGAGCAATGAGCACATTTCTTTTCCTTCATATCAAAAGGGCCATCATAGAACTGTAGCAGGCTCAAAAAAGGCAGCAGGGATGATTGATTGCACAGCATCTGTATGAAGAATGCATAATTTAGGTTTCTCCACCCTGAAAAAGACACAATTGCTAAGAGATAGCCTTGAGGTTTACAGTGATATCAAGACAGTTGACAGATATTATAGGTTGTTTACCATTCCTTCCAATTGAGTGGGCCAGATAGGAGACCAGCTCAAAACAAAATGAGGTGGTTCCTCAGGAAATTGAGAGCAGCCCTGTGGAGCTCCTTGAAAAAGGATGCTGGTCTGAGACATTTGTGTGTGTCAAGGGAAGCCTGCATAACTAATTAGAAGACTTAAATAAATCATATCAGGTTCAGCGAATAACCTGAATTGAAACACTCAGAGACGAGAAGATACTTAATAAAAGTATCATATAGCATTTCCTTGTTCTTTCTTCAGCTGCTTATGGCTGCTGTTTGGTGCAGGATCCAAACTGAGATGGACCTTCAGTCTGCACCAATATGGCTTTTCTTATATTTGCTCTATTTTTCTTTTTCTCTAAGTGCAGTATTAAGAACACTCCTCTTACATCAGAAATTATGGTCTTTTTCATATTTAATTACAACAATGTTGTCTTGATGATAGCAACAGCACTCTTGTGTCAGCAGGTACCTTGGTTCTCCTATGGCAGAGGACAGCTTGGACAAAAAGCATTCTTGGAAGGCATTCTGGTCCCTCTCTTCTTTAAGAAAAGATGAACCGCAACAACTAGAAGGGTCTTTCAGCTTTGTTTGCTAAATGTACTTGGAAGCACAGTGTTTTTTATTTTACAAACCCAAATTTTTGGCAGACAAAAAATTAATTCTCTAAGTACAGGTCTGAACCTTCACTTAGCCTGGGGGGAGATGGATCAGAATGGCCTGCCTGAATGTAACTCAGAGTTACATATAAGTTTCAAAGGTTTTATAGATTAGCATTTGATAACATAATTTGATAATTGGTCAGGAGGTGTTCCAAGCCACATAAAAAGAAAGCTTGAGAAAACAGCCACAGGGAACTCCCAAAGTCTCTGATCAGGCTTTGGAAGCTTTGGGCTTTTGTGAGTCTAATCTTGGCATTGTCATTTAACAACTGCAAAATCAGATTGAAATATCCCAAGTATTTTGGTTTCTGCAGACTTAAGGGTAAGTAGGATCTGCTATAATATGTTCACAATTGCATATATTTTATATGTGGATGGTGGGTGGAAATCCCCAGGTGAATGGAGTAAGCAGGAGACAATTGTTAGTCTCAAGCAGGTGAACAAAATAAGAATTATTGAAATCTTTGCAGCTGAGTAATGTGGGTTTAGCTAAATCTAGCCATTAAGACTGTGTCCTTTGGAGACAACAGAGCTGATCTGTATTGGCTGTGTCAAGATAACAAAGGTGTTTCCTGTTCAGAATAACCTCAAGAAAGCAATGCTACATGGAGGTTTCTGGTCACACTTCAGTCACATTGGTATTCTTCAGGAGGAAGAAGAAGAAAAAATTAATTTGTGGTCAGTCATCTTGGTCATCATCCTTTGCTTCATATACTTACTTCAGGTATTTCTTCAGGTAATCCATAAGGCTGTGTGCTTATGCATGTTGTTTTGATACACGCAGATGAAAGTTTCCATCTGCTTTTCTCCTAATTGTTGACCTGTTGAAATACCTCTTCATTTTGAGGCAGACATTCTGGAGACAAAGCAGTTCCTGGCAAAGTTGCTTTTCTGTTATCTGTTTTCTTGGAACCTATTCCATGTTCTGAGGTGAGTTTGCTATAGTTCATAGAATGGTTTAGGTTGGAAGGGACCTTAAGGATCATCTAGTTCCAATCCCCTTGCCATGGGCAATGAGACCTCCAATTAGGCCTGGTTGCTCAAAGCCCCATCCAACCTGTAACACTTCCAGGGATGGGGCAGCCTGTTCCAGTGCCTCACCACCCTCACAGTGAAAAACTTCTTAGTTTTTTCTATAGGAAATTAGAAAAGTATCTTCTCTGGACTCACTCCAACAGGTCTGTGCCCTTCTTATGTTGGGGGCCCCAGAGCAGGACACAGCTGCGGGGGGGGTTGTGTGTGTGTGTGTGTCTCACAAGAGATGAGTAGAGGGGCAGAATCACCACCCTTGACCTGCTGGCCATGCTTCTTTTGATGCAGCCCAGGATACAGTTGGCCTTCTGGGCTGCAAGTGCACACTGCCAGCTCATGTTGAGCTTCTTATCAACCAACACCCCTGAGTCCTTCTCTTCAGGGCTGCTCTCAATCCATTCTCCATTCAACCTGTATTTGTGCATGGGACCACTGCAGCCCCATGCAGGACCTTGCACTTGGTCTTGTTGAACTTCATGAGGGTGGCACGAGCCTACCTCTCAAGCTTGCCACTTGGACACCAAGCTGTTGACCACGAATCTTCTCTAACAGTCATATTAGTTTCACCTGAAGTTGCTTATAATGTGTAATGTGAACTAAAGCAATATCTAGAAACTGAAGCCACATTAGGTGGGAGTTCTTACACAGACAAAAAAAATGGTCCCAAACTAGAAGACCTCACAAGCTAAGTGTAGGACAAAAGGTAAAAGCTGGATGTGACAAGTATATGGCAAAGTGAGAATACCCTATAGTAGTCTATAGTATTCACCTACTTCAGTTCATGTCAAGTGCCTGGTAGGTAACCTAATTTATGTGTGGCTGAAGATCTCTGAATGATGATAGCTCTCATGACATACAGATGCTGTGGGAAATTGTCCAGTATTTTAAGTGTGTGTTTGTTTGACAAGTGAGCAGTCATGGTATATCTACTGATGAGAAAAAGATACGAGCCAACAACTTTACACCGTTTATAATGATTGATAAGGTACAGATATGCCATGAAGCATGTTGGAAATCAAGACGGGGATATTGCAGCTCATGAAAATTCATTTTTTTTATTTGATTTTTTTGCTTACTAATTTCTTTGAACATAAAATTTTACTTAATTTTTGCTAAAGATTCAAATCAAAATAATTGAAACTTAAAGTGAACATCCTAAAACAAAGGTATAAATATCAGTTATACATTACATATACATTACATATTTCAGCAGAAATCCCTTTCAGGTGCCATAAACTGAAAGCCAATTTTTATTTTATTCTGTATCAGGAGGATAAGGATCATAGAGACCTATTATTTTAGTCCTGTTCTATTAAGTAATTTTTATTAAGTTTCCTTTTCTTCCCCTATAGTATTGAGTTTGAATTTCACACCCCACCCTCAATTACTTCAGCCAAGTGAGACTGCAAGTTTGGGTAAATACTTAATAAGAAAAAAAATGTCTCTATAGAAATTTTTTATATGCTACATCCCATAGAAATTCTTCTACTAAGTGTGAGAGAGAGGATTTGGTTTTGACTAAACCAGCTCAAGGAATTGTTGTTTCTTGTAAAAAAACAACTTGTGGGTTACTTGTCATTCTTTATTTGTTTGTTTCCCTGTTCTGAGGCAACTCTTGCATCTAAATCGATCTTAGCCTTAAAGCATGTGAATCTAGAATGTGTTCAAAACCCCTTATGGATGCAAATCTCTACTGTGCTTCTCATTTAAGTCTATTATACTTTGAGATTTGAATGGGCTCCAAGAGCTCTGGTCATGTAGGTTGAGTGTGCCCTCTTCAGCAAAGCAGGGAGGGAGTGAGGAACACTGATGGGCAATGTGCTACTGAAGCTTTGGACACAGAAAGCTGCAGAGAGGTGCAGAAGGTAGTGAGGCAAGCTTGGAGCTGGTACACAAGACTCTTTAAATGGAGCAAAGTTCAGCATAGCAAAAAGCAAGAGAAGATCAGTAATCAGAAGAGAGATAGCCTTAGATTATAGAACATAACTCGGTATGTCCCTAGGTCATTTGCTTTTTGTGACATTAGTTCTTTTAATAATAAAACCTTGAAGCACTTACTCCACTAATAGAAATCATTGTTCTTTTTCAATTTTAAAAAAATCAGAATATCCATTTGGACAATATAAATTATGGTTATGAATTTATACGCAACCTGTTGCATATCCTACTGTGTCAACAGAAATGAAAAATGATGTAACTTACACAAATAAGTACAAGAAGTTTTTAAAAAATACCTCTGGCTACTAAAATACAGAGGTCAAGTACATAAACCGCCTTTGTAACTTGGCCTAAGTCTCCAATACTGCAACACTAACTTGGTGCTTCTACAGACAGATGCTGACTAAGCATCATTGGCAATGTACCCAACCCCTCGAGATAGAGGTGAGTGCAGTGGAAGAGTCAGAACTCAGTGTTGTGCTACTGCTACTCCCTCAAGAAAACACATTCCTCCTTTTTCTGAGTATGTTTACCTGAATGCTGGCGCAAGAAAACTGCCTCTCACGCAAATGGCTCTGAAGGTTTCTAGTTGTGTGTGTGTGTATATATGAAAGGAGGCACCATACATGAACGAAAGACAAAGCTAGTGCTGCTGCTTGTTCCTTAAGCCGTAACACACTGCATTTGATGAGTTGTCAATATTGGTGGACTCCAAAAACAATTGTTTGAAAGCCAAATTTTTATGCTTTGTTCTTACTAGAAGAAACCCATGCTTTCAAGTTTCAGAGCCTCTTTGAAATCGCTGGATTAAAGATTTTTTTTGTAAATTGGATCTACTTTATAGGGCTGCTAAGCTAGTTGTCTTTGTTATATCATTTTCTTCTTGTGATTGACAGCAGTAAGTAGTTCTAAATTGTGTTTAATTGAAAATAAATTTTAAATTAAGCCATCCAGATTGAAAAAATAATAATACGCTACAGATTGACAACTAAAAATGAGTCAAATATGAAGTGATGACTTCTTCGGAGTGTAAAACACCACATTAGTTTTAATATAATTGCACAGAAATAACAATTTTTAAGCAGAATTTCCTGGGAAAGTACATCAATATTGTAAGTGTTTTTAGGAGATTCTCTTTATGTCTTCCTATAGTTTTAATATGTGTACTGTAAACATAAGGAATAATCACTAAGCCTTTCTTTGAAAATTACTTTCAGGATATTTAAAAGAAAAACCATCTTCAAAGCATCTTCAGCTACAGTTGCACATAGGGAAAAAGTGAAAACTTTTAAAGTTTTGTAAATTGTGCCTGTTTCAAGCATTTCAGAAACAAGTTTCCTTTCTTCTGCCCCCCAAACCAGGATTTCACTTCCTTTTCTCCAGTCAGCTCTTGCCATTTTTGTATGTTGCTGTCTCAGTACCTATGCATTCACGCCAGCTCTGTTTACTATCTGGCTGCGCGAAGCTGGTTGGTGTGCAGGGACAATGATTGCTGGAGGGTGGAATGACCCTGCCATTTACTGACAGCAGCAGGCGACATCGAACCTTACCTGGAGCTTTGAAGCAGCTCTAAATATCACTGTGCAGTAATGAGACAAGTTGCTTCCAGGATACCTACCTAATTTTCAATTTTATGTTAATACTGTAATTTGAAGTGTGTTGGTCTGGAACCTGCAAAGAAGCATCCATGCCTGCTACATCCTGCTCTTGCTTCTCTGCTGGCAGTGAAAGCACCACACCGCTAGAATGAGCAGGATGTATTCTTTAGCCAAGGAAGACTGAAATTCTTTGGACAGAATAGGAACTAGAACTGAGCTTTTAAATTGTGGTTTTCCAATTACTTTCCAAACAAAGTATAAAGAAACTTCAGGCTACTAACAGTCAGGTAATGTCACGTACCCCTTTCTTCTTGGAAGCTCAGCTTTCATTGCTGACTTGATATTGTGAATCTCACCAGTGAGGTACTTTCTAAAATGATTAGCTTGAGATGTGCTTGTGTGAAAAGGTATGATTAAATATGGTCCATGCACTAGAACAACCAAGACTGTTCCTGGATGAAGGGAGAATGGTGGGCAAGCCCGTAGCAATTTCTGGTTATGTAGCTTAAAAGCAGAGATGTGATTTTATTTCTTTTCTTAATATAAGGATAATTACATGTTTCTGGAAGATATGGTCTTCATAATGGTGAGTTAAACATGAGTTCAGACCACAATTTAATAGGTTCCATAGTCTAGCGATAATGTCTGTAAGCTTTTAATTTGGCATATTATGGAAAAAGAATGGAAACACAAATCCAGGTATTCCTAAAATTCATCAGGATCAACTTGGAAGGACCCTCAAACCAATGTGCATTTAGCAGTTATGTTCACATTGTCTTAAATTACGTTAGTGAATTCTGACAAACAATTTAATTTTCCATACTGTTAACTTCTCTTTATAATGTTCTTTGACAAAAGATAAAGCTCTTAGCCTATTATTTGTTCTTTCTTACCTTATTTTCAGACTCTACTGATTCTTATTTCTGCTACCCTAGAAATGAATATATGTTTGCCTGTTTGCAAAGCATCAGTGAAACCTAAGTAGGTTACCATTTCACCTTACCACCAGCTGTTCATTACAGGTCTCCCTGTCTGGATAAAGTATGAGGACTTCCTAACTTTCATTCTCAGACAGCTTTTGCTCAAAATAATCAAGCTTAACTTAAGCAGTGAGTCATTGCTAACCCAATATGGGAATGTGTTGCTAACACCTATGGAATCCAGTGCCAGACTATAGTCCTCAGCTGGAATTTCCTTGTTTTCTATGTGATTATATTCTTATCAGTGTTGCTATTTCTCCTTCTCTGTGTCATGCCTGGGAGCACAAAAGAGAAGTCTGTAGTGTGCATGTAAATTGCAGACTCGTATAGATCCTTCAGCAAGAAAGACATTATAAGAATGCAAATTATTATAATTATTGCTGGTATAATAATATACTACAACATGCTCCTTTTGAAGGGTGAGGTGGTTCAGAGTACTGGGAAGAATAAATCAAGATCCTTTTCTTCCTCTTATTCAGAAACAGTATTATGATTTTACTCACAACTTGTTGCTTACTATAGAAGGGTACATATTACCACTTCTTAATATTAATACAGCATATGCTTCTGCTGCTCCCTGTTCTATTATTCCACAATCTGTAAGCAAATTGTCAGGAAGGATTTTTACATCATTAAGTTTTGGGATTTTTTCAGTAGAAATAACCAAAATAAAATCTTAATTTTGGGGTATTTACACTGTATATCACCTATTATAACTTTTAATAACTAAATATTTTAACAAGCAATATGAATTTACCATTCTGTGAGTCAATGTAACCAAAATAAATGTAAAAAGAACAATATGCAATCTGAACTATCAAATATGTAATTATTATCACGATTAAAATAATTTCAATATAGCCAAATATATTTTTAAATATTTCCTTTACAAATGCTTTTGCCTCAAGAAATGCTGACCACAATAACCACAGATTTTTGCATCTCCAGGACTTACATAAAACATAGAAAAGACTTGATTTTTAACTTGGATAATTATTTTTAAAAGGAAGTGGTATAAAAGCTAAATGTTTGCATGGGGGAAATAATATTGTTTGTGGCTCACCTGCTCTTTATCAGAATAATCAGGCTCCTGACATTGCCTGACCATGGTGGCATTGTTTCTGTGATTTACCTGGCTGCCTGCAATGTCTCTGCTTCCAGCAAAGGATAGTTGTCTGTCAAAGACAGTTGTAAGAACGATAATTTGTCTTCATTATTAAACCTCTCACATAAACTGAGTGGATTCAGAATATTTGGAAATATTTTAGGCATAGAGAGCTCATCTGCCACTAGTCTATTGAATTTAATTAACTGTTGGTGCCCATTTTTTTCAAATAATTCTATTTTTGATATAATTTTTGCTCTGTAGAGTTGGACTTTTTCCCCTTGCTTTTCATAAAAACTAATTTGCATTTTGTCATTTTGTATGAATTACAATTTCTAAACTCTAACTGTTGAAAATAAATATCCATTGCTTTGTCCTGACAGAACAGATTCACTCCCAAAAATATTCTTTGTAGATATTTTAATCTGTCATGTTAAAGCTTGTTCTCACAACTGTAAAGAAGTTACTCAGTCTGTCCACAGCACTGTGAATTCTTTAGAAGATATTGTCTTTTGCATTTGCTTCAACATCTGGAAAACATTACCCGTATCAGTGTCTTTTGCTTAACTGCCAATAATATCACATCCACTTTGAGGTAAATGTCTGATCTCAAGATTGTTACTCTAAAAAAAAAAAAAATTAAAATAAAATAAATGCATTAAAGAATGGAAAGATTTCTTTCATATTTTCCTTCATCTACATCCAAGTATTTAATTGTCAGATTTTAGACAGTGGCAGTGGATTCTTGAAATAAGAATATCAGTAGCATTGTGTCTGTATTGTGGTGATTACAGGAAGGTTGTTCTGGAGCCAGAAAGGAAATGTATGGAAATCCTTGTTGCAGCACTATTCCCATAACAAACATCAAAACAGCATTTTGTTTGGTTTTAGAGGGGATATTAATATAGCAGAAAAAATAGCAATAATTTGTTCTGATCAACATAACCTGTGGCTGACTTGTGGGTTCTTTGGTTTGTTTTAGTTTTTTGTTCTGTGAAAACGGCACCGGCTGAATGAAATGAGAAATAATGTGCAACGAAGAGGGTTTACTTGAAATCAGGCATTCATCATCAGTTAGAAAAAGCATAAGACCTGCAGCTAGTTTGCCTTTTCAGAAAAATTTTTTGTCCTCTTCTGGATAGTCATGTATTTCAGGAGGGGCTGTTTGTTAAATGAAGGCATTTGCTGGATGACTTGTTGCATTTTTTTTTTTCCTCTAAATGCTCTTTATAGTGAAGGACTTGAGGAAACTATTCTATTCAGACTTAAATATGTTCAGAATTTCATGTTATGTGACCAATAACTAGTATCTTGATCAAGGTAAAGCTGCTCTCATTTTTTGCCTCACCTGTAGAACGTTTCTCAGCACACTTGTTCTTTGACCTATTTACTCTTAAGCTTACCTGATGCTAGACCAGCTCCAGCAGTGTCTATTAAAGTTATGACTATAACTTCTTTGTTATTTTAAAGATGATGAACTTTGTGATTCAAGCCTTTCCCTCACATGACGTGCGTGCTTCTGAAGAGTTTTCTACCTTTTGACCATTATAGTTTTCTGTCACAGATGCAGCACAGCTGGGATATGTAACACAGTGGGGTTTTTTGCACGTTTCTAATATGATGACACTTAATTAGGATTAGACACAATCTAAATGAAGCAATAAGGTCAGAGTACGTATCCATCCACAGTACTGGATTTTATTTTTCTTTGATTCTCTCATCCCTCCTGTCAACTTTCTGCTTCTGATGTAATTATTTTTTTTATTAAGTGGCCAGGTGACCCTGACTAGGTTCTTCAGCAGAGCAAATCCCAGTATAGTTCACAGGTAGTCCTGCTTCCAGTGAGTTCCATTTATTGAAACTGATCTTCCCTGGTTTGCAGTTTTTGGGCTCTGTGTCTGAAATGTCTCCCTTTGACTGCACAGTTACTGAAGTTTAAGGACTTGGTACGGGGTTACTTTCTCTCTTCTGGGTTTTTGCTCAGCCTCAGGGCAGAGGATGGTGGACATCACAAGCAGATGCAGTCTAATGTAAGTGCATCAAGAAACTTTGCAATAACTGACAGCTTTATAGCCTGACAGATGTGTCCTCCAACTATCACACTTGGTGCAAGGCACAGTATCCAATCCTAAACCAAATGCATGTGTTTCTTAAGAGGGAAATGAAAATGTGGTGTTACTTTAGTTTAGAAGCTGTTAAGTTTATAAAATTTCTTTACTGTCTGCTTGCAATTTGCTTATAGTAATATAGCATCATTTTACAGTGATTTACAGAAAATGAAATTAATTCTGTCTTAGAAATTGTTTGGGACGTTAGGAAACTTGTCTGCACTTGCAGTCTGAAGGGTTGCACTTGTGTTTCTTCAAAGTGAGTGAAAAGTTATGCACCTAAGTAGCTGGGAACATCAGTCTCACTAAATTACACAGCCTTAGATCTGAATGAAAACTGGCTTTAAATTCACGAATCATACATGAAAATTAGTTGTCTTAGCAAAGTTAATTATCAAAGAATTGATGGCAAGCATGCCAGACATCATGATGTAAAGCCAACCAAAAATAATCATACTAAGCATTGGGCATGTTACACCAATGAAATTCAGTAGCTCACTATACCCTGATCTTTTTAAGAGTAGCTATATCAGCCCATCAAGAGAAAGTAGCAAGAAGCTCTGTAATATGTCATTTAAAATTCCATGTAAAATGTACATCTCTTGTAGTGTAGTTATCCATTATCCATAAAGTTTCGATCCTCTTATGAATTGTACTTTTGACTGTTGGCATTAATTGCATCTTGTACTAAATAAATTTACTGTTAAATTTGAATGTAAATTTGGACCTCTTTGGGATGGACCAAAGGTAATCTCCCCTTTGGGGGAGAGGAAAGGGCTCTGAGTAGACCCCATCTGTCAATAGACTCTGTTATTCTACTTATTGTAACTATTAGGGACAGTTATTATACAGCTTGTGGAAGACAGTTGTGTGTGAACTGTGCAGGATTAAAGAAGCAAAGAATTTGTGGTATATAAATGATAAAAGGAAAGAGTATTCCGTAGCTGCCTTTGGAGCTATTTAGGTCCATGTGCTCAGGTGATCTCATTGATTATTCACAGAAATTATATCCACACTGTATCTGTGTCTACTTGGGTCACTTTTCTAATAACAAGAATCTTACAAAGCAGGTAATAGTATACTAGATATTCCAAAAGCACTTTTTGGAATAAAAGCTGCACTTCACAATTTTTAGCCCAAACAAGGGTAGTTACTCATTGTCCCACTGGGCTTCAAAAGATTAATTTGGTATGACCCACAGAAAAGCGCTATAAATCTTAGCATGCTGAAGAGTGGAGTTTTGTTGTTGGGTTTTGGGGGACCTTCTGTTGCTTTTGGGGTTTTTTTTGTTTGGTTTTTTTTAAGGAAACACATGGTAAACATACATAACACCAGCTACAACAAGTAACAATGAAGCTGGTTGTTTTTTTAAAAGGTACCAGATCTGAACAAAAGCAATTGTGAGTGTGTAGTGCTAACTGCTGTTTGATATAAGGAGTAATTAGTGCAAGACTACTTCCCTTTTTCTTCCATGTATTTGCTGCTTTCATATGTGAAGGAACAAGTTTTTTGAGTAACAATTTCTAGACTGTAAGCTAGAGAAGACAAATAATATGGTCAACTAGATTTTCTTCCAGGGCACAGAATACCACTTACCAAAATGTCTAGTGAAATTAAACCTCGTAGCTCTTGCCTGCAGTTAATCAATCTCCTTCGTACTTTTGAGGCAAGATACTGAACTCTGTTTCACTGTGGCAGAAAAGAGGCAGAGCTATAGAGTGCCCAAAGTCACAATGAAAAAAGTCCTCCTAACAAGCTAAAGTTGACTGTGCTCTATACCCAGATATCAGCTGCAGTGTGATGTTGTCCATGCTTCAGTTTTAAAGACTGCTATTCAAATATTGATGACTACCTCAGAATTCTAGAAATCCTCTTCCTTGCTTATCCTTCCAGATAGACTAAACTATCCGTGACAGAGCTGTCTAACCTATTCTTAAAGAAGAGTCCTCTGTCTCTTTTGGCAAACTGGTCCCATGCTTCACTGTCCTTGCTGTTAGAAAGTTTTATCCTTTTGTCAATGTTTAGCTACCCTTTCCAGCAATTTAAGCTTGTTATTTCTTGCCCTGTTACAAAAAAAAGAAAAAACACCTTCCCCCCCCCCAAGTTACTGTTTATGTATTTGGAGGCTGCAGTTCTTCTCAAATGTCCCTCAGATTCAAGTGCTTTGGTCACTCAATCTTTCCTCTGGAGCCGTGCTCTCTTCTGTTCTCATGGTGGCAATGAGAGCCTCTTTCACCATTGTTTCTTAGCGCTTGTATGCGCTATTAGCTCACAGGTTGCATAAAAACACCGTCAGGAAAGACTCAAGGCTGAATGTACGTGACATGCTGATGTGCATAACCCAAGCTGCAAAACAATCATAACCAGGAGAAAACAGAGCAAGCCTATAGAAGCTGTGTGAGTAGAACCAGTTGGTTTCTCAGTGCTGCATAATCCTTCCTCAAATACAGTAACCCCCCAGCAGACCCACACAGCTTGCTCAGCCTCTAGCTAGTCACACGTGGTTCAGGCTTGACTCTTTCCTCAAGTAAGCAGATGAAACCACTGTGCTCAAAGCATGTCTTATTTCCTTGCCGGAAACCCTGTTGGACAGGTTTCCTTGCACTCCAAGACAGTGACAGGCTCATTCTCTCCGGCATAGACAAACGAGCACACCATCTACTTGCTGCCTTCTTCTGGATATTCTCTGGTGTCTTCATGTCCGCCCTGATCTTGTGTGACCTATAACCTGCAATTATCTTGCACAAAGCAGCTAGCTTAGTCCTTGAAAACAAAAGCTGTGTAGGAAGGATTTTTCAGACCACCTAGCTCTTAAAAGCTACTTCTGTTTTTCCCATTAAGTATGTGGTTTCACGTTCACTTTAAACCCATACCCTGGGACCTATCAATAAAAGGGATGGGTTTCCCTTGTCCCTACCCACAAATCCTCCTTTGTGTTGAGTGTATCATCTGTATGGTGAACAATATCATTGGACTGATCTAGCTGAAAATGGATTCAGCAACAAAACTAACAATGAATTTCCTGTACAATGTCTTCTCTGTTTTGCTGTGGAATGGCACAAGCGCTATGGGAGGAACAAGGAATAAATTTGGGCTGGCACAGGGCCAAGGCAGGGCATCAGACTGGACTTAAACTCACTGAAATTACTGTGCCTCACCAGTCTTGGAGGAATCTGATCGTTATTCCTCTTGGCCACATCACTAAATCTCATCCTTACCCCCTCAGTAGAGTGCTGCAGTGGGTTAGGCTTCCTCTTTCACCAGGCCTCTGTGTTACTTGTGTTCTCAATGCCATTGCCACGTGCTGTTTTACTATTAGGCAGGGCATCACCCTCTTCTGCCTATCCCAGCACACCTACATGACTGGGAGCATTGTTTCAAATGTGTTTCTCCCCATTGTTTTGTATTGTAAATCATGCTGCTTTTATGGGTTCGCTTCTTCCTAGCTTGTCAATGTCTTTGGAGCTCATAACTGAGACAGGTCTTTAATGAGAAGTTATGCAAGCTCAGGAACAATAAAAGCAGCAGCTTGAGAGAAGGGGACACAATGCACATCTTTGCCTTTTTGGATACCAGCAAATTTCTCTATGCTAAACCAGTTCTGCTGAATTGCTTCTGAAGTACCATGTTTTGGCATAAGCATGGCAGACACTGCATCCCTATACTGACTTGGGTGCCTTGCACGTTGCTTGAACCTTAAGCATAGATGTTCATGCTTTATTGAACTTGGGTTCAGCTGACTTATCCTTCATAGGAGCTACGTGACCAAAAAAGCAGCGGAGCCCATGTTTCGATTTTCAGCATAGCACCCTGGTCACAAGATATTGGTTCCTTTTTGCACCTTTTTTTATGCAGCATTGTGTTCTGGATTCTGTGGGACTATCTTTTCAGAGACAGGTAATTCAGTTAATGTTCATGTGCTCCCCATCTAACACAATGTACTGTACAATAACATACGATATTTTTCATCCTACCTTTCCAAATCACTACATTTCAAGAATCACCTTCTACTTGCACTGGTAGAAAAACAAAACCATACTCATGTCTGTTGCTGCGTAGTTTTTCTTATCAAAGTCCTTCTCCCATAAAATCTTACGTTGAAATATTCAACAACCTTAGGAAATCATGTGACTTCCTCCCCTCAATTAATGCCTACCAGAAGTTGGCTCCCCTACTTAAAATGAGACCTTTAGACCATTTGGGGTTTATCTTACTCATAATAAAGCAACAGATCGTGAAACCGTCAGGAGAGAGTTATGCACTTCAAGAAGGCACAAATCATGTACTCGTAATTAAACCTGCAGAAGTTGGACAAGAATTGGTTAAAGATACAAAATCAATCTAGTAGCCATTGCAGCTGACCTTTTTGTAAATCCATCATTTGGAAAAAAGATAAGCATCCAAGGAAAAACAAATGCCTCTTGCTTGAATGCCTGCAATTTCCAATACAGAGGTGGTTACCTTGAAATTCCAGCTCTAAATAATTTAATTTGCTTTATTCAAAACATGAATTGGAGATGAGGATAAGTGGGGATTTTTGGTTTTGTGGGGTTTTTTTGTTAGGCTTTGTTTTTTTTCTAATCAGACTTGTGAAGTTCCCTGTCCTGCCCAACCTGACAGAGATTATTGGAAGAGAAAGTTTTCCAGACTTCTGAAACCAATTAGACACAGGATTGAATGATCAAAGACCTGGGCTCAGAAGGGACATGCAAAATTCAACTCTGAGTTTTCAATTTGCAGCTGAAACTCTCAAGTGTAAGTAAAACTTTCTGCACTTGGAGTTTTTTTGAGTCCCATATTAGAGTTTCTGTCAAAAGTTTTTCCTGTCGCTGTTACTTAGGAACGTGAAGCAAGTGCAGTATTGGTCTAGCCAAATAAAACTACAGAAAGCAGGGCTTGGCACAAACCCAATTTACAGCGTGGTTAAAGTGGGGGGAGGAAGGGGGTGGGAATTCTGTTCCATACTGAGATAAAACCAAGCCCACTACCTTTATGTATGTATTTTAGATTTCTTTTTATTAAAAAGAAACAAGTGTGGAGGGGGAGAAAAGGAGTGAGGAGGAAGAACATGAGATCAAGAATAAAGACTTGAACCTTGCTTTGTCCAGGGTGAGTGCCAGGGTTAACTATACCGTTGGCTTCTCTGGCATGTTTTTTTTAAAAATCCTTTTAAAAATAGTTCCATTTTACATAAAGAAATATACTTTGGAGAAGAGGGTTTATTCCTCATTGGATCCAATGTCCAAGCTAAATGAGTATTCTGTGGCAACTGGACTGTGAGAGCATTTCACACCAAGGCCCAGTGGGCATTAATTGTTTACACAGAATAAAAGATCTGCAGTAGGAGAAACAGAGCAGCCCACCAGTAAGACTGCTAGTAAGCTCAGCCACCTGGTATGCTGGCATTAAAATGACTTCTATAGGTACATTCACTTTTGACCAGGAAAAGGGAAACCTGAAACTTGCTCATGTTATGCAAGTGCCTAAGTACTGGACTTTTCTACTATTTTTCTTCTCTGTGCATCTCATCTGTCTCTCCAATTATTTTTTTAATGGGAAATTACATTTTTCTTTATGCAACTTGCTTGGCACTGTACCATGAGAAATTTTGTTCTTCATGTGTCAACAGTGTCTGACAAAAGAAATCATTTCACTAGAAAACCCCTGATCAAGTTGTAATTGGCACACTGCATCCCAGAGCGCTTCTGTATAAAAAGAGAGAAGGCGTATTGTTATGCTCTGCTCCTTATGATCCTCAGCTCTAATTAAAGATGTCTTGCCATCTGTGAAACAGTTGCCGCAAGAAACTTGGAGGCAACTCTAGTTACAGTATAATCTGTTCTAGGCTAAATGTTCCTTTAATGCTTGCTCTTTTGTCTCCAGATAATTTGGAAACAAAATCCTTGGTGCAAACACTTTGGGCATGGCCACTTCCGAAATTTCTGGATTACTTTACTATGTTATTCAGGAAGTCAGACCTGATGATCACAATGCTGCCTTCTGCTCATAGGTCCTAATTAACATTTACCCTTTCTGTTACTCTTTTTCTTTACCCCTTTCAAAGAGTGAAATGCAGGCTTGACACTGTGCAAGAGCTCTGTATGGAGCATCTCTTTGTCATCCCCTTTTTTTATATATATTTTCAGCTACCACTTCCCAGAAACTCTCTGGGATAACAATGTGTAGTGGAGGTCTACCATCCCCAGCGCACGCTTAGCAACATCAAGTCTGAAATCAGTGTCCTCAATTCTTTTTGGAGAAGACCTATAGAACTGATATGAATGGTAAAGGAAGTTGGTGAGGTATTGCTAAGGTGCTACAGGGGTTTTGTGCTGTTGTGTTTGGGTTTTTTTTTAATCCAAACAAACAAAACACACAAACCCCCAAACCAAACAAACAGAAAAACCCAAAACACTCAAACCAAACAAAACATGATTTAATAAGGACTCTTCCTTCAGAGAGATATTTTTTTTTTGGGGGGGGGGATCTTCTTTCATTTCAGAGGATGGTTTAAACACTTTCAGAAAAGTACAGCTTTTCTGTGATTGTCTCCAGCACCTGCTGGTGTTCAACAGATGGTGCTGAGGAAAGTAGATGTTTCTTACTTATGAAAAAAAAATAGTGGATGTTATTACTGGGTATGTTTTTCCCCACTGTCCAATGCAATCTTCATTGCATCTGCTGCATATGTGCCAAGTGGCCTGAAGGAACTTTCCTCAACCATCAGCCACTGGAGATGGAAAAAATTATAGCTCTATTCCCCAAACAGGTATGTAGCCTTCCCTGGGAAATGCTATGCTCCACACTTGATTTAGCATACACTCATAGATCTTCATCTATTGTAAAACTATAAAGCCAGCTATAGGTATTTTTCAAAATGTATCTTATGCTCTGAGAGAGAGGGGTTGGACTAGATTGAAATAACTATATCCTAAAAGCCATGATTTCGCCTTGCACAGACTTACCAGAAAGGTTTCTACCTTCGGCTTGCACGGACAGTGACCTTATTAGCTGGCTATACCATAAATCACAGACAGAGCTGAACAAGTAGATTAAAAAATTTGAAAGCACTTGTGACATCAAGGGATAGGTGAAATCACCAAGACAATTGAATCATTTTTGCAGCCGAAGATAATATTAAATGCACAGGCCATTTTGGCTGCCTAGTTTAAGTCCTATGCTTTAAAACATTGAGGCCAAACATACTGGAGGCCTCTACTCAAAATGCCATCTTGAATAGTTGTCCAGGGCTATCAAGTCTCCTCTGAAAGTAAATGGTATAAAGGCTTCAGTGTGAGTAAAGGTTGGGACATGGAGTGTTTACAGACATTGTGCCATAGAGGCTGATCCAAAGTACTGGGTGGAAAGAGGATGGGTGATATCCCCATGTTTGCTTATAAGAATTGCTATTATGTTTGTCCTTCAGCCATGGTTAGTTCTAACGGTTAATCAACCCAACTGTGTTACCCAGATATCTGGACAGAGCAACCACATAAGTCCCATTTTATACCCCAAGAAAAAAACAATCCAACATTCAGCAGAATTGGAGCTACAGAAGAAAGATCGGGGCCATGTGAAACGAAGTTGAGCAACATGTACTATGGGACTTGAGGGAACAGCAGTGAGCATGAAGCCAGTCGGGTCTGTAGTTTTGGGAAGTAAGATGCTGTCATGGAGGACCCCAGGGAGACAGTGCTGAAGGTGTCAGGAGGTGGCCACTGCAGTGCAGGCACTTGTTTGTGAAAGATCAACCCACTTGGAGACCTTTCAGCAGGGCTTACATGTCTGCTCTTTACTCGGAAGGGAAAAGTAAAGGGTGGTGTCCTGGGGTCACAACCAAGTCTGTCACGTTGATTTGGGGTTAGGACTTGTAAACCTGTGTTTGGTTCCCCGTTTCATGCAAATTCTTTCTATGTCAACAACCAAACCATTTAACCTCCCTGTTTCTCGCTTCTGTATCTAGAGTACACAGATAAAAGCCTTTGTATTACCTCAGCACGGGCTTAAATTAGAGAGTGAGAGGATCTGTTCCTGCAGTAGCAGGGGACAGAAGAAAATATGTTGGCTGTAATGGAGAATGGATATTCCTGGAGAGGGAAGCAAAGATTGTCTTTTAGAAAGCAAATATAATTAGAAAAGTCTGCAAAGGAAATTATCTGATGCTTAAAGACAAAACGTAGATTTATATTCCTTCCCCGCTCCCCCCCCCCTTTGATTCCTCTTGATTCTCTGAAAATTCTTTCCAATTCAGCTGTTTACTGGTTTGGTATTAATGTCTTACTGTAAGCATACTAGCCTTTATTTCTTATTTGCTTTGATATGGCTTTAGGTGATAACATCACATCCTGTGTTAATTTGACTTGGAAAGAAAAATACTGGATGGTTCCATTCTGTAATTTACAGAATAAAGTACCCCATCCTCTCCGGATAATCAGAATGTTTAGCACCTTAATGCTGGGCTCAGCAAGCTGAAATATCAACACATACTATGTAACAAAGTTCAGTGAGGATATTCCAGAACTTGCACTGCCTGTGTTGTTCTGTACTCTGCAGGAAAACTGGCTGGAGTCCCACGAATGCAGTGACCACAACAGTGCAGTAGACGTCTGTGCTAGTAAGTTCTGCCTTGCCTGTGTGTTTGATCTGAGTTGGGTAACATTGGTGACTTTCTGTAGGAATAAATGTATGCACGCAAGGAAGCAACATTCTAAAAGGCAACTAAGGCTGGGATCTGATGCACTACTGACCCGGATGTAGGGAATGCAGATGCACCATCCTCCAGATGTGGTGTGTGCTGCGGGGCAGGATGCCTGGTGGGGACCCTGTGTGCTGCCACCCAGTACTGCAGTGCCCATGAGCTCTGCCTTGCCTGGAGAGCTCTAATAAGTGTTTCTCCCAGAATGCAGGATTATTATTTTACCTGGCTGGAATCCACAGCTCAAGTGTCATGCTCTTGCCTCCACCTTTATGGTTAGACCTGCTGTTTGAACGCTTTGCTCACATTTGGTTAGAAGGCTGATGACACACAAATGGAATATTTTCTTACCCATTAAGATTCCTTTTCTAAACACTGCACATTCAGCAGTGTTTAACCAGGTATACACCCAGCTGCCTGTATGTCCAATGAAAAATGAGTTTAATATTTTGATAAATGGCAGAAAAGCCCTCTTTATATTTCAAACCAAAATGATAAAATAACTTGGCATATTTTCCTAGCATGGTCATGTGGTATTAAAAATGTTTTGTGGAGGAATTATTTTAAGCTATAAAATACTTTGTTTGTTTTTTCTGTCTACTGAGATAACAGCAGAATGTTTTGTCTACGCATAACCAGTCTTCATTAGCTGTTGGAAGATGTAAAACTGATTTAAACTTCTTGGAACTTCAGCTCAAAACAGGCATAATTTATAATGCTTTGAAAGGAAAGTTTCTGAGAAAGAAACTTACTTTAATAACAGGGATTTTTGTTGGTTTTCTTCTTTTTTCCTTAATTTTTTTAAGGGTTGTTGGTGTTTACAATATACTTTGCATAAATTGCTGTTAGTGATTGTGTGACTTTGGTTTTGTTTCCATCTATATCCCTAGACCTCTTCCTCATAGTTGAATGGTTGGTGTTATTAATTAGTCTTATTGCTAATGGTTATCTTTATTACAGTAAGATCTTGATGCTATTTAGGAATATGATTTTGTTTCACTAGATGCTGTATAAACAGAGTAGGACTGTCAATGGTTGAAGACTTCACAGTTTAAGTACGCCAGAGAGCAGAGCAATGAACTATAATAAACAAGCAGAATAAACATTACATAGGGACAGCAGATTTTTTGATTTGGTTTATTTAATTTGGTTTATTTCATTTGTTTAATTTTTAAGTAGGTGGTGCTCAGTAAAAATGGAAGGAGATCATTTGATTAGGAAAACAAACACTAGAAAAGATGTGGTAAGGGAAGCACTGAAGTGAACACAACAGAGAATAAGAGAAAGGGAAATAAAGCAAGTAGAAAGACTAGATGCCAAAGTGAAGTATCAAAGAGAAAGTTGGAAAAAATATATGGGTGGAAAACTATAGTAAAATTCATGGAGGCGTAATGAACATATGGTATTATCAGCTGTTATTGTATTGCTCACTCTCCAGTTTAGACATGCGTTTTGTTTAGAAAGGCCCGTTGATGGTTCTAACACCAACTTGCTTCACCGTGCCCATGAGAGTGCTGGTAGAGGGCGGGGGCCATTCTTGTACTGCTCAAGTAGTCCTTCTCTGCTGGACCTCTGCTGGTTCTAAGCTCTTGGCAGCCTGCACAAGTTTAAGGACAACTGCGGTGTTTTCTCTTAAATATGAGGGACCAGACCAGCATAAACGGATCTTAACTTCAGCAACACAAAAAGCTTAAATTCACTTCTATAATCCTTTTTGCAGCCGAGGATCTTGATATCTGCAGTTTGCTCTGGTAAAGGAAAGCGAAGGAAGCTGTGCTCATCTGGCTATTAGAGAATACCGTTTTTCATCATGTCTCCTATTTCAGTGGTTGCTTTCCATGCCTATATTATTAAAACCCTGGCTGTGACAACATGGAAGCTAGATGTTTCCCTTGGTATTGATAATGGTTCAATCAGTATGCAGTTGGTGCCTATGTTAATATGCATATGAATATTTGGAGAAGTTAATTGTCTCCATATACTGTTTTTAGAGAGGAAATCTTAATCTGGGTTTTGGTCTCTCACATTGTTGCTTTTTAATGAAGTTCAGCTTATGCCATCTGCTAGTTATGACGATTACTTGCAGAACTTTCATGTTGCTATTTATGTAATAGTTGAGATATAATTAGTTTTATGCTAGATAATCACCTTGAGGTATTTCTTCACTGATTCCAGTGACGACATAAGTTATCTTTTGCCGCATCATGGTAATTACTTTTTTTATGCAAAAACCTAAAGAAAAACGTTAAATACATTTCCTGTCATAAACCTGAAATCTTGAGCCAGTACCTTAAAATGCAAGAACAAGTCATTAAAAACTGCCCACAAACATGAAACAACTGTTTTAATTTGTTGCCAAAAACAGTTTATCAGATTAAGATAGCTGACTGGCCTTCCTAATGTTTGTTCTTCAAACTTTTTCTGCTCTGTGGTTTGTTTTGTAGGATGCTTTTGTGTCCCTGGTTTAAGATACTGACCTTTAGTTATGAGAAATATTTTTTGTTGTTGTTATGAACAGAACACAAAGAAAGTATAGCTTCATTTTCACTTTGTTACCTTTAACATAAAAACTCCAGTACAGCTGAAACTACCAGATTCCTACAGTCTTCAGCGTTACTGAATCCTCCCTTTACATCTAGAAGGATGTTGGGTACTGGCCCACTCTACAGACAGAGGGTCCATTTCTAGCCCAGATGTCTGGTATCTTTGGTAACAGTTTAGCTACTCCTACGATGTTATGAAAATGAATTTGTGTTTGCAGAGAGCTCAGAGATGATCAGATGAAAGGCTCTGAGTAAGTACGAAGTATAATTATTAGCCAATCTTTAACAACGATTTATGATGAGCATGCTGCCTGTGTAAACAGTATTTAATGTAGAGTTAACACAGAGTGAGGGCCAGGCACCCCACTTCACTATGTGCTACTTTTTTTACTGGCACTGAAATGCATCTTAAAACATTTGAGATATCTGTCTTCAGTTTGTTGCAGTTCAGTCTAAAACTCTCAAATGAGGCTACTTTGTTGATAGAACATTGTTTACTTAAATCTTAAAAATAGGCAGGAAAGAACCACTTGATTTCAACAGCTGTGTTGAAACAAGGGTGTTTTGGCAAGTAGTCATCATTTATTTGACCATCAACAAAGAATTAACATGTTGGGGTAAAATTTAAAAGTTTCTTTAGGTTCTCAAAAAAACCCCACCCAACGAAACATACATTCATGAGCAAATCTCTAAGTTTGACATTCATATACACAGTAGTACACACTGGATGAATCTTTCTGGTGTAAATTAGCAGTTCTTGAGTTTCGGAGGAGTTTTGCTGTTCTGCAGTAACTGAGTGTCTACTTCCCAATTGCTGTTAGTGTTTGACCACTCCAGGAACAGGCTATATGGCACATATCACATGACAGTGGTCACGTTAGAAATACTTTGGTTGAGGAGCTCTTATTCGAAGAACTATACCAATATTTCTGGTGATTCTCAGTGCTCCAGGTATCATTGTGGATGCAATTCATGCACTTCATGTTTTAAAGGAGATATTTAAGGTGATAAAATTCAGCGGGTAAGAGTTACACTTTCAATGATGTGAATGTCATAATCGCATGTGCATATCCATCTCTAGTCCATCTCACACTGAGTTGTTGCTCATGGTATTTATTCAAGATCTGTGCAATACTTTTTATGGGAATAAGAACTCAACATACCCTTCTGCTCCCTGTCAGAATTGACACCCAGAAATTTCTCCTTAAATGTCTACAAGTTCATCAGAGCTCTCTGTGAGCTACTTAAACTATTTTTCACCTCATTACTTGAGAAGAAAAAAGAATTTCTCTTCTAATACAGCTGGACAGGAGTTAGAACAAAAAACAGTTGTGTGTTGTGGTGTTTTTTTTTAAAGTGTATTTAAAAGGCTTATAGTTTCCAAGAGAATTTGCTAGGTTTCAGCATTTCACAAGGCATACCAGCTTCAGCATGTGTCTTCCTCTTTGCTTGAAACCTGCCTGATTTCCATTCAGAAGATGCAGCTCTTCTAATACCTTTTGTTTGTTTATATGTTAAAGCAATTCCAACATACTATAGAGGGGAAGGAGGGAGGGCACGAGAGGAACATCCTGAGAAACCTTAAGGCCTTGTCATAGCTTATCACAAAGTAAAAGACATATTCCTGTGAAGGTCATCCCAAGGATGGTCAGAGCAGCAGCATGTCAACTGGCTAAAGCTGCCCAGAAGAGCTATAAATAAAACCTCTTCCCTCCTGAGAGCCAGCTAGATGCTAGTTTTGTGATCATGGTGCTTACAGCCCAGCTCTGTTCAAACAGATTTTGTGCCAAGCAGTAGGCAAAAAAAGCAAGCAAGCTTCTTCAGATCTCAGCACAGGGGATGTAGAAAATCAGATGATGAATTCATTATAAGCACAGAGTCTTTGCGGCTGAAGTAAATATTACTGTTATGTCAGATCCCTTTCTATCTTCCCTGATAAATGAACTGGCATCAATGGGTGTATTACAAAGGTTTTATGTTTTGGCTTTAGTTTATTCAGGCATAGACAGAGGAAAGGCATGCATTTTTCACTCAGCCAAAGACTCATTACTCACAAGTTTGTCTGCATAAGCTCTGAAGAGCCAGATCTAATACACTAATAATTACAAAAAAACCCCACATATACAGTGTTCTCCCTTTTACTAGTTTGCCTTACAATGTGCAATTCAGTGCTCTCTCATTCTCCAAGAGAGAAGCAAACATTAGCAGATAACACTCAGAAAAGAATCTGTAGCACTGGGTGTAGGCTGCTGATTTCCTAAGCATATTTGTATTTTCTTTGCTGAACTGGAGGCTGTAAAACTTTGTGAATCAATAGTTTATTTGGGGGGGGGGGGGGGAAGTGGTGTTATTTGGGTTGCTTATATCAAGTCATAAGGCTTTGCGTGCTGGAAAAAAAACCCCAACATTTTTTGCGTAGGTGTGCATCTATGCATATAACCAATTTTTAGTGGCCACAGGGAGCGTTGCGTGCAAAATGATGGTCCTTATTCTTGCAAACTTACAGTCTAAAGGAGAGAGGAGGAACAGGGGGAAACATTGCAAATGCAAGGGAAGCTCAAAATAAGAGCAAAGTATTCAATAAACAGCACTTCCAAAATAGCAAATATCCGTCTGTTACCAAACCTCTGTTGCAATAGTATCTTCAGAGGAGAAAGCAAGAAGGCAATCTAGAGATCTATTTGCTGTGTTTAAACAACTGTTAAAGCATTTTCAATTCAATTTACAAGCTTAAAAACAAGGCAACCTTCTTCCCAGGCCTGCGTACTCAGCTAGTAGTCTTGAGTAATGTGCTCTCTTGTGTTTATTGGTTATGATGCCTTGTCCTTGCTACCAGATTTGCTCTTGGTTACACCTCTGCTACTGTATAGCTTTTAAATAGGCATTAAGTGATTGCACTTAGCCTTAAAAAAAAAAAAAAGACAAAAAACCAAAACAACTCAGTGAAAAGATATCAACAGACAAAAAGAAGAAAAGCTTAGCTTATTTTTACTACCATTTGATGTTGTAGGACTAGCAAAAGAAAACATAATATAGTCAAACCCATCCATGGATGATTCAAAGCATACAAGACGGATGTGCTAAATATATCGATGTTGTCTTGTATAAAGCCGAGGTTAGCTTCCGCACTAGACATAAGTTCGCTCAGTAGAGGCTTGTTAACACCTCAAAGAGAAATAGCCTGCATGCCCCGGAAGTAGGAGAGTTGCAATTGTGAATGTGCTGTTTTGCCTTCGGGAGTGGAGGGTAAGGGAAGGAAGCTATTGGACAGTTATATTTTTATTAAGGTTTTATCACACATCAAAAACTAATCTGAATTCTTTGAGAGCAGTAAGTTAGGGCTTTAAGGCAAATTTTCCTGCCTGACTAGATAATGATCTTATATCATAAATGATAAAGTTGCAATCTTTTTTGCTTCTGAAATAATTTCTAAACCTTTCTGACTCTGTCAAACCTTTCTGAACTCTGCCTCTTGGCACAGCTCTATCAGTTTCTCTGAGTTGTTGCCATTTGGGGGGACTGATATTATATCCTAAAAATGGTTTGTTGGGATTTTTTTGAGGGTGGTAAGGGGGCGTAACTAGTTTCCTTCTGTGCAGTAAAACAGCCTTCTTTCCCATGGGTTAGAGAGCTGTGTCTGTTACAGAGTTGGGAGCATCTGCCGTAACTGTAACGATGTTGCACCGACAACCATAGTGGTTTAATGAAATACAGGAGGTGATAATGGAGTGAGTTACCCAGCCCACAGCATGTGGGGTCTGGGTACAGCATGTTCCCATAGTCTCCAGTTAAAGCTACTAATTCATACCCCTAGGGACATACAACATATTGTGCTGGATTAGACTGTTCTTAGTACCTCCTTAGTTTTTTCTTATGGCACCAGAGGTTAGTACTAAGCCTTGTCTTTTCTTGGTTAGAAACTAGAACTAATTAGGTCTTCCAATCATTTTTGGTAAATTTCCCTGCACCTTTGGTGATTTTTAGAGTAGCTGCTTATGCTCCTGTCCAGGAAGAGCAGGATACTGGTGAGTGGTCTGTGTTTCAAATTCCATGGAGTGTTTTAAGAGCTTAAAAATAAAAGACAGTACTGACAAAGCTCTCTGAATGAAATTTTAATAACAGAAATATAGCCAGTTCCTGGTAAATTGAATGCTATTGCAGTGTGCCTCCAAGCTGCCAGGAGGTTTTGTTTAAGTGGGTGATTTATTTGGTTTTGCGGTGTGTTGGTTTTTTGGTGGGTTTTGTTGTTTGTGGGTTTTTTTGATGGGGTGTGTTTTTTTTAATGTTTTGGGAGGCTTTCTTGTGTGCTGTGTTTTTCGGTTTGTGGGGTGTGGGTATTTGTTGGAGGGTTTTTTTGTTTTGCTGGGGTTTTTTTGTCTAGAGTAATAGAAATACAACAAGCCAGCAGATGAAGAGCTGAGCTTGAGTGCCCCCTTGATCTCCACCCCTCACCTCCATCCAGTTAAGGAACCTCATCTTCTTGAGCATAGGGGTAGGCTCCAGGATAAAAAAAATAGGTCACTAACCCATTTATAAAAAGGACTCTTAGAGTCATGTTAAGAAAGTTTATAAGCATCTGCTGCATGACTCATTATCAGAAGTTACTTATACTTAGCAGTCAGTAAAGTGACAATTGATCAACATTTGTGTCCATTTTTCTAAAAAGTCTTTTGTTAGGTGACAGATTGTTAGGCTTGGCTGGAGAAAAATTCCTGTGCAATTAACTACAGGACCAGGTTCTCTAATAAGGTATGCTGGTATAAATCTTAAGAAAGTCTGCTGGTGTCCAACAGTGACAATACAGTACACCGCATATGACCGTACCGTTTACAATAGCAGACGCCTTTGGGCAAACAATCTATGCTTCAAGCTTTACACTTGTGTACCTCTTCTAAATTGTTTGTCTAATAAAAAGCACTGGATTAACTAAACTACTTCGTGTTAATTAAGCAAAGACTTGCTCTGCGGTTATGTAGCCTTAATTGGCACAAAAGCTAGTGAAAACACAAACACAACTACTAAACAGTTGTCCAGATTATCAGAGCCTCCCCAAAAGAAAATTGTGCCAATATTATTGTCCTCAGTTTTGTTAATGGCTTTAAAAATGCTTACAGTGAGGGCAAAGATTTTTAAGTGTGCTAAAGCAGTAGTTTATTAAGATAATCATTGTTCACGTACTTATCTGAAGGATATAATATAATTTGCCTAAATATGAGCATGTGACAAATAATAGGAACATCTATTACTTATGTATGACATGCCAAAACTAACTGTGAGAGTCATTGATTTCCACTGTTTGATCTCTCAGCCTTAATTTTCTGTCAGATGGATTTTGTGTGTTGTTTAAAGATGGGCTTACAGCCAGATGCGGGATACAGAAAGTCACAATTATTTCTACTTCATAAATGGGCAGTTTCAAACACAAACTTTTCTATGGGTTTTAAAAAACTCTATCTGCATTTTGTGCTTTGAGCCCACCTCTCATTTCCCAAAGAAAACTCTTCATTGTGTGTGAACCAGCATGGCAGAGCTGTAAGCAGTTTTGCCTTCCTATGCTAGGTTGCTAATGGCTGCTCCCAGTCAGAGACACCAGAGACCACCTTCTGTCTAGTCTCTATAATTTTAGTCACGGCAATGGACATTGAAAATCTTCATTCAGCACATTCACCTGTTTTTTAGGGATAGATAGATGTCAAGTGGGGCAAAGATAGCAGCAGCACTTAGGGAAGATGACAGCAGATGGTGGGGGGTGTGGGTAAGGCCCATGGCCTGGGCACCTAGCCCATCTTCACTATGACTGCACAATTAGGAATTTTAAAGCAGATGTAAAACAAAGGTGCATGTATGAAGTCAATCCATCAGCAAAGTAAGTGGCAATGTAGCAGCCACAGAGGTTCTAAGGTGCTCCGTGAAACTTTCTGCCTGTGAAGGTGCTCTTCTGGCACAGCAGGTGGAAACGGGGGAAAGTGCAGACAAGGACTTCTTTTTGACAGAGTGGCTTCTATATATCTTCCACCAATTCAATACTAAGGTAATACAGTCCGACACGGTACCTAAAGCATCTGTGAGAAGAGGAAATTGCTGAGCTGCCTGAAACAATTTCTGTGCCTGTGTACTCAGCATTGTATATCCAAACTCTCCCAAATCCTCTTCCACCTTCTCTGGAGGAAATTGTCCGTTTTGTACCCTAAAGAGCCTCCCAGCATCCCAGCCCTTTTATCATACCTTCTTTTAGACTTCCATCAGGCCGCCTTCCCTAGGCTTCCCCATATTGATGCCATGTGCCTTCAGTGACGTAAATGGCCTCCCTGTTTATGGTCTTTCTGGTTTTTGGCTACAGGCAGCCGTAGTACAACCATCAATGTGAGTGCAGGGGCACTAACTGGTGTATAGTATTTGAGAAGGGACTATAGGGACCAGTTTTGTGTTTGCTTAAAAAAAATAAATAATCTGTTGTGGAAGGGTCTGCCTGCCAAGGCTTGGGTTCTGCAGGGCTAGCTGCTCATGCTTGGCTCAGGGTAGACATAACAACCCTCTGAGTAGCCAAGGCCTAAATGCTTCTTTGTAAAGACTACGTTTACTTTATACAAACTTAAGACAAGACTTCTGAAAACTTGATTTTAATAAAAGTTAAAGGTTAGCCAGATATTTAAAGGGGTGCAAAGATGGTTTACTTTATCCTACCTTTAAATGTTAAGGTTAGTTGGTAGAGCAAAGACAGTGCAGAAATTAATGGAGTGTATACTTAAAATGGGAATGCTGTCAGAGCCAATTTTTGCCAGCATTGTGAATACTGCTGACGTAAAATGAAAGAATCTTTTTTTCATTGCTGTGCTCTTATGAGTGCCTGTGAACTTGTTGGAAAGTCAGAGACGAAGTTCTGGGTACTTTTTGGAGGGCATGTACAAAGAATAGGTGCAGATTATGTCATTTTCATGTTTATAAATCACTTCAATAGTCTTGACTGAGAGAAGTTTATTGAATCTATTGCTATCTTTCATGTCAAATAGTGTGGCTGTAGTCTACTGCTTTTAAGGATCTATTTTTTTTCATCCACAGTATATCGTAAAATTGTATTCCTTCCTATTATGGTGTTTAAGAGACGTTTCAAAATTAAATCACATTGACTTTTGGATTTAATTATAAATTTCAAAGATAGGAACACAGTTTATACAATATTTCAGCACGATGTTCAATTGAGTAGTATGCAATGAAAACAAATTTTATTAAATCTGTATTATTCAAGGAGGCCAGATATATAAGTTTTTGAGAATTTTTATATTGATATGGAGAGAGGCCAAAGCAGTGGTCTGTTGAAATCAGCAGCAAACTCTGTCCTCTACAGAAATAAATCTGTGGGCTCTATGCAAGTTACTTGAGCTGGGGAGCAAATGCAAATTAGTATTCCTTCACCATTTCTTAGAGCATTTTGTGAGAGAAGGAGAACTAAAGAGAGTACTTCTAACAATGCTCAATTTTAAGACAGTATCGGTATACTGCTCATCTCTGGCCAGTGGTATTTCAACATGTCATTTTTGCAGCTACAAAAACTCAGAAGGATTTCTGTCTAAGGGTCTTTGGAGCTGGATCACTGCAGGGTAACTGGGGTAACTTGAGATAGGATTTGTCTCATGACTTTTACTGTAGTTTGCTTAAGAGGTAACAGAAGCTTGTCCTGAGATCAGAGCTTTGCCATGGTTGATATTCCAAAGGCTTGCCTGGAGTGGCAAATATAGGAGACCAAGTACAGCAAATGGGTTTATCTAGCATGGTCTCCTATAGTAGTATCCTTGTAGCCAAATTAGTCAGATATGGACTGGGTAAGTCCCATGATAAGACAGGTGGAAAATCAGCTGGAGTCTTGGGCTCAAAGGGTCATGACTGTCAGTGTTGTGGATGGCCAGCCACCAGTGACATCAGTCAGGATAAATGTGGGCATCAAAATTTTATAATATCTTTATGAATGACTTGACTTGAATTGAGTGCACTCCCAGCAAGTTTGCAAAGCGATACTGAATTATGGAGGGAGCAAGAGATACACTGGAGGATGAGGCTGCTATCCACAGAGACCTAGGATGGAGAAATGGGCTGATGGGCTCCACATGAAGTACAACAAAGGTGCGTGCAGAGTACTGCACCTGGGGTGGAATAATGGTTGATGGCATGATAGGCTAGAAAACAGCTTTGCAGAAAAAGGTCTGGGAGTCCTAATGGACAACAAGTTGAACACGAGTCAACAGCATGCCTTTGCAGCAAAGGTGTTCAAAAGCATAATGGGCCGTATTAGTAAAAGCGTGACCAAAAGGAAATGTTTTCTTCCCTTTATCTGGGACTGTGAAGCCATGCTTGTAGTGTCATGTTGAGTTTGGGGCGCCCCAGTACAAGACAGACATTGAAGTACTGGAGTGAGTCCAGTGAATGGCCACCAGGATGGCCATAAGCACCTCGCAGATTTTAAATATTGTGGTCAATAATGGGGTTTTGTTCTTGCTTACATGTTGTTGAAAATCCAAAGTTATTCTCCTAAATTTAGTATCATAAAACCCCAACAAAGTCAATGTGAAGACACGCTTGGAACAGTATAAATCGTGACAACCATTTTCTTGAGACTGCCTTCTGCAGAGATGCAACAGGCACTTTCACTGAAACGTTAAAGTGTCTTTACAGTAATATAGATCAACATAGTGGACTAAGTTATTTTTGATTGCAAATTAAGTACCTAAATAATCTTTAATTGCTATAAAGACACTGGATTGACTTTTATTATCCTGAAGAAATAGACTTGAAATGTGTTGGTTAAATGATTCTGCATGATGTAACTGTTGATCAGGTCCAGCAGTGGTTTAATTTGTTGTTATCCCATTGGTTTACTTTAGAAAACTTGATTTTTGACTCTTCATTGGATGGATATTTAGTCTTCTAGAAAACTAAAAAGTCTTCTTTTTATCAAAAAGAGTAATGAATCATTTCCATTCATCCAGTCAAAATGAATAGCTAGTGACAGAGAAGAGTGGGTGGAGGGGGAAGGAAGGGACCTCAAGAGATAGTTTAGTGGAAGGTATAGCCCAGTGGATAGGGGAGGCTGAAGTCCAACTTGCTTTCTTGATTTAAAAAAAAAAAAAAAAAAGGACAAAACTCCAAGAAATAAGAGTGAAGCTCTTTATACTAATTATTATGAGAGTAAATCTGAGCCCAGATCATTGTAGTTGCTCTGGGCTGCATTGGTTTTAACTGAAAACAAACCCTGTTGAGATACTTATCAAACTTACTGAAGTAAGTAAGTTTAAAGTAAAAGTACTGAAGTTGTCCCCATGTTTCCTGTGACTGAATAGTTATTCTGCAAACTTATTCAGCCAAATCCTTCAAATGACAATTAAATTTGTTCTCTTACTTCAATAGGTTGGGGGGTTTGTTTGTGTTCAAATCTTTCATAAGATGTTCACGAGATCTAATAAGATCATAGCTCAAATTTCTTTACCAATTGGATATGAAATGGAGAGCTGTCAGATGAGTTTCCATTTTAATTACAGCACCAAACCTGAACTTCTGAAATTGTACTTGAGGTTGCTGGCCGTATCTTCTGTGACTGAAATGAGCTTGATTATATCTAATTGCATTCAAAGGTCAGTCTGCACCTGAGGTAATGTTTTTATCCGTTCAGAAAATAAAAATATATGCCTTACATGCATGAAGCTAATACATCATCGTTTTAAAAATCAATTTCCTTTAGTTTCCCAGTAAAGAGGATCCAAAACTGGTAGTTAAGATCTTTGGAAAAATAATACCCTATGGTCTATAAATAATTTTAAAAACTGTTTCTCAGCTTCTACGGAGGTAGACTGTCTATTAAGACAGAGATTCTTAAGGTAGTTAAAGTATTTTTTATAGTCTTAACTTTTTATGTGCGCAATTTAATCATTGTTAGTATTGTGTAAATGGTTAGTTTTGTGTAAATGTATTTCAAAGATTGTGCAGTTTCCCATCACTACAATTTACAATGGAGGCAGTACCCCTTTTTATTACCTTGATGCCTCTTTTGCATACAAATCCTGGATTTAAAGTACATTCTGTGCATGTGAGAGAGGTGTCATGAACTTGAAGCCAACTGAAATTCAAGGATCTATGGACTCACATCTGCCTGTACAGTAGAGGAATTGAACTTGTTCTGGGGTAGTTGCTCCAGATTTACACTATATGAGTGAAAAAGTGGCTCAGGAGTTTTACTGAAATAAAAATTGACAATTACCCACTAATTGAAATCAAAATTCTATGCAGTCAATTGTCATGTAGAAACAGTTATTGATATTAACAGATGATAAGGAAGCAGGTGAGTGCAGCCAAGTGTCAGTGTACTTTGCACAGTTCTGATAAAGGAAATACCCCTTGACCAAAAGCATGGTAGTTGCCTTGCTTGCTTTTTTTTTTTGGCAAGAGCGCTACACCCATCAGCATCTCTGGCAAGCAGAAGAAAGTCTAAAACAAATTAACTACAGTGGCAATTTCCTGCCCTGGCTTTCTAAGATCAAAATTACAAGTGTCTAATTAAAGTATTTCTTAGAAATTAAATAAATGAAAACACTGACATAATGGGTCCAATATTGTGTTGAGCCTGTTTTAATGAGGCTTTGTCTTCAGCAAAGGTACAAAAAGGTACAGAAATAGGGGCAGAATATAGTCCATATTTGGAGAGTCCCATTCAGAAGATGCACGCAGCTGTTAGATGCTGGTATGTAAGAGAAAGGAAGAAATTAGGAGGATGGTGGTGATAAATCAGGGTATACCTTTGTCTCTGAGAAATCCCAAAGCAGATGCCTTAAAATGCATTCAGTTTTGCCTTGTGGCAGGTTCATTATCCCACATAATGGAGAAAATAACCATGAGATATGGCAGGTTGCATTTATCCATTAAATTACTTTTTGCAAAGCTGACAGAAGGAAATGATTGAAGTGTTTTCTGCTCCTTTGCACTTTCTCAGCACCCTCCATACATCCAGCTGTCATGCCCTGGTTTTAGTTTAGTACCAAGGGATGCACACTGGGATGTCCATTTAGGAAAAAAATATATTTTGGGTTTAATTCACTAGACTTTTATCATCTTTAAAGAAATTGCTATTTGACAAAGCACTATCTTTATTCAGTGTATTATCACTTTAACTTCGTAGCAAAAGGTTAGTAATCACAATAATTTTTTTAATGTCAACAATGAAAAAAATATTTGGAGAGTCTGTAACTTTTGTCCCATCTACTTTTTGTCTGTTTCTCTCTGTAATGTGTAAATATTTTGAATGCTTTCACTTAGTCTTTTGGAGGATATTTGCAGTCTCTGTGACATTAAAAGGCTTTTGTCTGGAGCCTGCAAAGGTTCAAGTGTGTCTTTTATGTCAGCTTTTAGATACTTGACTTTGATTATATAAAATAATGAAATAAAACAGGGTTTTTCCACTGGCTTATTAACGAAGTAATGATATTTCTGCTGGCAGGAGGTGGATTATTCTATTTTCTTGCTGAACTGTTTGCAAACTTTTTTCCTATTGCCCCAAACCTCATCAACACAAAGATACAGTAAAAAAAAAAGGGGGGGGGGTATTTAATTCCTTCTCAAACCCGTTATTTTTATTAGTAAGCAGACTGCAACAACAATAAAATATAATGTAGCTAATAATGCAGCATCTACTCACCTGTGGAAAAAATATGATCTTTCCATTAAAGAGAGAAATTAACCAAGAACTTTAAGTTCTTTTCAGGGTTGGTTGTTGGGCTTTTTAAAAAAAAATCCTTTACCAGGAGGAGGATGTAGGTTGTTTCTTCTTTTTTCAGTTTTCATATGTGGTCATATCTATGGTTCTCAACATGCTCTACGCCCTGCTTCTTCATTGATCTGCAGTTCCATGATGCATGTGTTTCTTAAGTATTGAGTACTTGTTCTCCCTTACTCCCTAAAATAATTTTTGCTCAGTTATTTGAGGTTGTAGGACAGTGGTTTATAGTGCTGGAATTATCCCCTTGCTCCTGGGACCCTGTGCCTGTAACTCCTCCACACTGTTCCTCCTCTGATATCATGCTGTGCCTGTATTTTTCCAGGAAGAGCCTTTGTGCTGGGATGACCCTTCATTATCCACAAATAACTGTTTCTTGCTACTGTTAGTTACAAAAAAGTACATAGTAATAAGAGTTATGTCACACAATAGTGCAATGCTAAGCAAAGAAACAAACCAGGTTAACAGCCATTGGAATATTAGATAATTTCTGTTACAAGCAAACAAGTGAAAGCAAAGCTCTAGATAAGTCAAGATAAGTCCAGACAAAGCCTGGGAAGCCCCAAGGCCTGGGTTCTCCATGTGGTGCAAAACCTGCTGCCTGTTACAAGCAAGGTCATCACCATTATCTACTGGTCTACAAGGCTCTGGGTGTTTAAGCACCTCCACTGGCAAAACTTTTAAAGTATTTCTCTTTGTGCTACCTGAACCCACCCCAGGTGTCAGCAAGGGCATTGTCAGTGATGCCGGCTGCTGTGCATGGCCCATAGCAGGGGACATGGGGCACCTGCCTCTGTGGAGGGCAACTGGTCTGTCACCAACGTCCCTGAGCCTCAGCTCTCCTTCCTCCACTCTTGCAAGGAAAAGGTGCTTGAAATTTTTTCTCCCATTTTTGGGTATGTTGCTTGCTGTGACAGATTCAAGATCACTTTAGCCAAAGGATCAGAGGCTTTTTTGTCTGTATTTTCATTTAGGAGGACTGGTACTCTGAGGGGAGACCATTTCATTTCGGTATAATAGGGTATGACCATACTATTTTAATATAGTAGGTTCTGTGTGTTTGGTTATGCTTGGAGGGAGAGGTGAAGGTAAAGGGGATGCCCAAGACAATTGGCGTCTGTGAAGTAATCCCTCCCTTCCTCATGGAGATGTGAAAGTACAGCATCCTCTATTTTTTTCTCTCTTTTTTTCCATTTTTTCCTTCTTTTCCTTTTGTCTAATGCTGTCATTTCCAAAACCTTTGTATTGCTTTACTGTTAGGACAGTGGACTTCAAGGAGGATTCTTCTGGATTCCTACGGTTTTGCGAAGGAAATATTTAGAACAGACTGTAGGTTTGGAACAGCTAGAGGAAGAGGCTGCTAACAAAGCATACTAGTAACTGTAGCCGTCAAAATCGCCACTACTTTTGGAAGTAGGCTTCTTAAGGAAAAATCTTTTTTTAAGAAGGTATCTATTTAAAACTAGTTCCTGCTTTCAGTGTTGCAGTTAATAGATAACCACTATTTTCATTAGGACATAGGACTAGTTTCTCTCTAGTGAAATGATTAATCATTATTTAGGAAAACAGCTAAATGGACAGGCTGTATCAAAAGAGATGTGCACATGTTCCTTTTTTCACTTAACTGTCACGCTTGCTATTTACAAGCAAGGTCTAATTCATAAATCAGGCAGTGGTGTTAAAGCAGTGTTATACTGAGCTTGCCAGCCCAAGCACTTGTGCCTGGCAATTGTAAAAGTGAATTTTTACCATGTTGCTATCTGGTTTATTTTTAACATATGAAGTAGTCTAGATACTGTCATAAGGTTTGCAACCTGGAGAGTAGCAGCATTTTACCTGGTTTATTCCAACTCGCATACTTTTCCTAGTCAACTCTGTTTTTACAGCCACTTTGGACTAAGAATGGGCTAAGGATGCCCTGTCTGTATGAAATGACTCTGATGTAATATATTTATTAGGAGCCTGAGAAATGTACTGTCTTGAGTTAAAAAGTAACTAGCAGAGAGGCAATTCTGTGAAGGAATGAAGAACAGGTAGCTGTCTGTAAATTTTGTGGTATTACTCAACAGAAAAAGATGGCTCTGCTGAGATATTTCAGTGTAAAAATTCATTTATAGGATGGAAATGATAATGTATTTTTTGTTTTCAAAATATAATATATAGGCAAAGGATCCAAATTTGGGAAATGCTATGCAGGCTTCAACTCAGTCCTACTTAACTGCTACTAGTAGTATAAGACTGTGGAATGTGACAGGTTATGAGGAAGCAGGCAGTGTTAGAAAGACCTATTGAATGATAACTTCAAACACAGTCTCTTTTCTCTTTGGTTATCGGTCTGTTTAGGTGCGTTATAAATAGAAAAGATAGATTCTTAGATACTTTCAATAGGAAAGAGCGGGGGCAGGACAGGGAAGTAATAAGTTATATGAGATACCAATCACATTTCCATCAACAGAAAATGACTCATGATTCATAAAAGCCTTCTTTATACAAGAATACATTGTTTACAATTTTGTTTAAAAATTAAACAGAACATGTAACTCTTCAGCAGCTGCAACTTCCTGACCTGACTTCCAAGGAACATTCCATAAATAAAACATATATTTCAAAGCTTAAATTCTCTTTAGAAGAGCCTATAGGAAGCTTTGGTGGGGATATTGTTTTTCAGCATGGCCTTATTAATTTGCCAGCTGAACAATGCTTATTCAAGGAAAGAAATGAGTAAAAAGTGTGTTTTGAGTTGGCAGGTCAGAATAAGGCACCTTGTAAAAACAAACATGCAAAAGAAAAAGATCTCTGCAAAATCCAAAGCAAAATTTATGCCAAGATTGCTGTTCTGAATAGCAATGTACAGCAGCCTGGTGAGATTTCAGTCAATTCACCACCTGTGAGTAATCCCCTAAATAAAGGTATAAATTTCACAGTAAATCCTTCTGCAAGGCTTTCAAAGCTGTGCCCATTAACGAGAAAATATACAGTGCACAATTCAATACGATCTAAAGGAAGGCTAGAAGATAATCCCTCTGTCACTTCCTTGTCACACAGGTTATTTGCACATACTTACATAAAAGAACCAGTTTCTTTTCTGGTGCCTTTACTGAGACTCCATAACACAGAGTGCATCAGAGGCACTGGAGGGCAGGCCTTAACTAGACTCTAGAAAAAAGGAAAGTCCTCTGAAAAGGTTTTCCCACCCTTTTATTATTAAATTCTGTTGTCGAGGGTGGAGGTTTGCAAAGTCTTAGGAGCAACTGAGCTACCTTGGAGCCAACGGGGCAGAAGGTTGACACACCACGCAATGCTTGTTGGCAGGCTGGTTTAGTGTAGGGACAGAAGACCACACCCCAGGGATATTTCTCTATTCACGGCACGTATGCATACACATTTGTTTTATTATTTGTTTTAATTGTGTATACTTAACCAGAAGAACATGAGAGATATGATGTGTCTCCTAACCTTAGCAATGGCTGTATCTGTACCATTTAATAAACGGGCCAGGTACAACTGGCCAAGCAGTACGATGTAGTGTGGCTTGTGTCTGCGCACTTAAGCTCTCATCCTTCCTCGCACTCCCTGCCTCCGACTCCCCGCAATATGGTGCCCACATCCAGGCTGCTAGCCATGAGCAGTGCCTCACATGAGCTATCCCCTGAACTAAGGCCAAGCACTGACTGGGAGAGTAAGCCTTTGAACGAGCCCTAAGTGTGCCAGGGAACATGCCAAGAGCGAGGAGGTACGGATGATCGTGGCCCAGCTCTCAGTCTGTGTCCTGGCCGCGTTCTGTTTACTGGAATAGACAGAGCGTGTAGCCAAAGGGGTCAGGATGAGAGCACAGAACTCAATGTTTTTAGCACACTAGGGACGTTTGCCCTGCTGGCCTTGGCAGTGTTTTCTCATGCACTGCTTCTGTGCATATGCTCACTCCCTTTCCCTCCTTGCTTTGCCCTGCCGGCTGCCTACCTTTTCGTGCACCTCTGAGAAAGACGGCCTGAGCAAAAAGCCTGCAATTCTACTTCACCCTGATTGCGTCCTCTAATAACTGGAAAAACTTCTTGAATTTTAATCTGCAGAGCCATGCGAAGGCTAGGCACATCTGCTCCAGGAGCCCCAGTCGCAGGCTTGGGAGGAAGGACTGAGGCTCTACCACCCTTTAAAAAAAATAATGTTCCCAGGAACGTACAGGACTGCAGAAGACTGCCGGCTGCCCTGCCAAGGAGCCTGCAATAGTGTGTGTGTACTCCTGTGAACTTCTGCAGAAATCGCATAGTTTAATTTTTGACTTGGTTTGATTCCAAGGTAATACAGAGGTCTAAGCCAGGCCACCCTGCGCCACACACCAGTGACTTTCCCTCTAATGGGCAGTATATGTCCCTAGGGCACAAACACAAGCTGTGCACAAAAGTAAAGAGAACCTCTTTAGAGTGCAATAATTGGTATCACAAGTACTGATACTGGAACTGAGTATTTTCTCCTGCTAATATGGCAGCAATGTGGGCAATAATGCCAACACAGAAAAGGCAGTGGTAGAAAGGATGGATTTACTGTAAGGCTGACTAAGGTGAATTCTCTCTGTTTTATATAGGTGAGTTCATAAAGTGAACAAAATGCTCCTTCAGTGATCTATGAGTTCATGCCTTGCTGCCTTCTAGCAAGACAAGAGCTCGCTAGTGCCCAAAGCATTTTTCAAAATACTGTATAGGATCTAAAATCACTGAAGTGTTGGAAAATTTCCCAACACTATATTTGTCTGTCTGTGATGGTGGAAACATGGTGGAGTGGTAAGAATTACATTCAGGGTGCCCTGGGCCAGACGTTAAAAGCTGAGAGTTTATCTTGATTTGGGCTAGCAATTCTGTGGGCACAAATTGGTTAAGACATGCAACCCATGAGCATCGTATAGAGGAACTGTCAGTAAAGGGTCGTGCGTGTGCTTGGTAGTTATTTTAGTTCTTCTCAAAGTTTACAGAGCAATTAACCAAAAAGAAGTTGTCTTATTAATAGAATGCTGTGATGACTTGTCTTCACCAGTCAAAATTCAGAACAGGGATCTGGAAAACTAGAAAACAAACACAGAAACATGGGCATAAAACTATGCAACGGGGAGGAGGCATGCAACTTCACAAACTCCAACAGAGGAGAGCTGATCCTGCTCACAGTGAGATCAAGGACAAACTGTTTACTGGCTTCGAACCAAGAACTGGTTCAAAATTAAGATAATAAGAAAATTTCCTTTTTATTTGCCTTTTT
Source organism: Chionis minor (assembly GCA_013398295.1). Classification (NCBI taxonomy): domain Eukaryota; kingdom Metazoa; phylum Chordata; class Aves; order Charadriiformes; family Chionidae; genus Chionis; species Chionis minor. The sequence continues at coordinate 88,204 of VZSF01000119.1, read as the reverse complement.
TTTTAAAAAAAAAAAAGTGCTTATTTTGCTCAATTGAAAGTCTATTGCCTCCATTCTAAGAAGCATTTTTTCCATGATCAGAGATGTCTTACATTCCTCAAGTGCAATTCATTTCCAATAAAATGCTCTATGTTCCATATCAACCATTAACATTTCCAGATTGTAAACCTGACAGGTTTAACAGATTTATTTTTGTTTTCTATTAGTGTGAAGCTAAGACTGTGAGGTTAACATTTAGTATGCTATGAGCCACTCTTTCTGTGTCCGTGACTTTGGGCTGTGGTGAAAATAAAATGCCAAAATAAACCAAAAAAAGCAACTCTTTCCTGAAATGGCTAAGGCTTGAACAATTGTAGTTTTAACATTCAATGCAACAAAGGAAAAAGATGCAAAATATAAAATCTATTAATAGCCAAAAAAGCAAAAATAAGAAAATATTCTGTAATTAAATGTTTACTTGAGAAGCAAATGACTACCTCAGAAAACAGTGGTAGATAAGAACTATACACAAAAAGCTAGGCTAGTGCAAATTGTCATTAATTCCTTTACAGTGAGTTATGATACCATGGACATGAGTAGCCACAGACTTGAGAAATATCATGGGAGATGCAGTCACTCAGAGTTCCAGTCTAAGTTCCCTACCCGAGTCGCGGGCAGAGAAGAAGGGATTGCAATCCTGCTGTTTCCTGGCATTGCTAGAGGTCAGATGGAATTCCCCCATTAGTTTATTACTGTAACATCAGTCACAGTATAAAAATGATTTAGATCATGCCTTATGTAAGCTCTTGACGAGTTCTGTGCTGAACTATGGGAAGGTTGGGGTGGAAGAGCCACTTTGTGTGCTGACCAGGGGCAAATGAAATCCTTTTAACTTGTCTCATCAGAAGCTCTGGTTGCACTTACTGGGGCGTTACTGAAGCCTCCCTTAAACATGCAAGCAAACAAAATACCTTGTTGTTCAATTCCTGGCTAGTGATTGCAACTGTTAGAGTATTTACAGTAAGCTGTGTTTGGATTTTGAATGGTTAAACAAGCTATTCTTTTATCATAGAATGGTTTAGGTTGGAAGGGACCTTAAAGATCATGTAGTTCCAACCCCCCTGCCATGGGTAAGGACACCTCCCACTAGGTGAGGTTGCCCAAAGCCCCATCCAACCTTGTACGCTTCCAGGGATGGGGCCTCTACAACTTCCCTGGACAACCTGTTCCACTGCCTCACCTCCCTTGCAGTGAAAAATTTCTTCCTGAAATCTAATCTAAATCTCCCCTATTCCAGTTTGAAACCATTACCCCTTGTCCTATCACTACATGACCTTGTAAAAAGTCCCTCCACAGCTTTCTCGTAGGCCCCCTTTCAGATACTGGAAGGCTGCCCCAAGGTCTCCCTGAGCCTCCTCTTCTCCAGGCTGAATGACCCCAACTCTCTCAGCCTGTCCTCATAGGAGACATGCTCCAGCCCTCTGATCATCTTTGTGGTCTTCCTCTGGACTCGCTCCAACAGGTCCATGTCCTTCTTATGTTGGGGGCAGAGCTGGAAACTGTATTCCAGGTGAAGTCACATAAGAGATGAGTAGAGGGTCAGAATCAACTCCCTCAACCTGCTAGCCACACTTCTTTCGATGCAGCCCAGGATGCAGTTGGCTTTCTGGGCTGTGAGGGCATATTGCCGGCTCCTGTTGAGCTTCTCGTCCACCAAAACCCCCAAGCCCTTCTCCTAAGGGCTGCTCTCAATCTGTTCTCTGTCTAGCCTGTATTTGCGCTTGGAATTGCCATGGCCCATGTGCAGAACCTTGAATTTGGCCTTGTGGAACTTATGTAAGACTTATGTACTTATGTCTAAAAACCAAACCCAGAATCTGATTCATTGTTCCAGTATGAGGAAAATACAACTTACTATGAAAAATCACACTATTTTTACTATTATTTTTTTAAATAAAAACAAACTAGAAATATATTTGTATGTTCATTAACAGGAACAGCAACAAAGTAATATGGAACATAAATTTTGATTCAGTGTATAAATATAATGTGAACAAACTAGACAGTTCCAGATGTCTTAATACTTGGGCCAGTTGGATGTCTATATGTGTAATGTGTCATATTTCCTACCTGATACCCCCCTCACTTAAATGACTGTTGATATGGGAAGAACTTTAAGTCATTTTGAAATCTTATTTTAATGCACCTTGGCTCACAGAGATATTACTTTAAATTTTCTACAACACTCGGAGTGATTGACTGATGTTGGGAATATGTAGCAGAGCTTTTTAAAAAAGTAAGAAATTTATGTTAATATTAAGGTTAATTTACTGCACTTAATTTCACTTCCCTGGGCTAGAGAGATGGAAAAGAAATAGTAATGTGAATAGCAATGAATTAAGGAATTAAAACTACTTTGCAAGAAAATTCTGTAGTCAAACTGACCTCTGTTGATGGAAATAATTTGGTAGGGACCTTAAAAATACTAAGGTGGGTCCAAATGGTCTTGCATTGCAGCTTGGTTTCATGTCTAACATTGGAGCCAGCAGGCACACACCACACTCAACCAAAGGGCTACAGCAGGAGCACCTTGGATGTGCACCAATCATGGCTTAAATCTTTATTTGCATAAATAAAAGAGTGAGTCTTGCTTACTGACTATTGGCTAAGACAGATAAGGCAAACAAGAACATATTTATCTGGTGAAGAACAGATAGATTTTTTTTTTTTTTTTTTCTCATGCTTTGAGGTGACCCTATGTAAGCAAAACCTGTTCTGGTTTGGTTTGTTTTTTTTTAAACCGGAAAGCATATAGCATGGTTTAGCATTCATCTCAGCATAATGTGTTTAATTGGGTTCAGCATTGCCATAAGTTGATGGTACAGATTTCTTGTCTGGAGCCAGTTAATGTTTACTACAGATGTATCTCAGGACTCATAGGCCTGCAAAAATGGAGCTGCTGAGGGACCCTGTGGAACCCTACAAAGCAATATATTTCTGTTCCTGGTGGAATAAGTAAGCTGTAACTTCAGGTGTATTGGATTACTTGACATGCTTCATAGGTCAACTTGTGGAATAATGTCAGCTAAAACCTCCCAACAGTGATCCTCCTTCTCTTCTACCAACTGGGTGGGGAAAAAAAAAAAAAGAAAGAAAATTCTGGCAACTGCAGTCTTTTATTTAGAGGAGGTTCTGGTTGTCTTGTAGTGAACAGTTCATTGTCCTTTCAGTTTCTGCTGTGTTTTTCTTATATTCATAGATTTCAAATATTCTAGTAGTTTTACTGCTTTGGTACCTAAGTCATGAATTATTCATCACATTTATTATTTTTAAAGTGGTTTGTTTGCCCTCGGTTGATCACATGGGTTTACTGCAACATGTGATCATGCATGAGAATTATGATTATTTTTTTTAAAATGGCACCAATACTTTTGTTAAGAATTTCAGATCCTGACAACTGCACCTAAAATGTCGAGTAGCAAAATTTCAGTGTTCAGTTTGTACGGCACCTGGAGGTAACTCTGTACTAAGAATCTGCTCTCACTATCTGCACTGGGTGTCAGCTGAGACATTTAAGACATAAGATTCATTTCATTCCTAGGAGCCATTATTAACTCATCCTTTGTTTAACAGAGATTGATGTGTCTTGAATTAAAATAAAAAATATTAAATACAGAAATATTAAAAAGTTAACAGATAATTCTGTACTCTTATAGATGTATTAAATACATATGTCAAGGCGGCAAAAAACACTGTTAGTATTGTGTGCAAAGCTTACTTAGAGCAGAGACACAGGGAAACAACTTTATTTAATCTTTTTCTTTTATACAAACTGGCAGCATTTTTAAAACAGCTCTTTCACATCATCTCTGTACGTAATTGGCTAGTATTATTTGCTGAAATACCGCTTCTTATCTTCCCTCTCTTTGCTGGCTGTTGTCCACTTTTCAGCTACTCCTCTGCATCTCGGACTTGTTGGACTTCTCTGGGAGATGATTTATAGCATTTAAGATTGTCTTTGTATGCTGCTTGCTTTTGTTAATTTTTTTTTTCGAGTAGTATGTCCTGCTATTAGTAAGGAGCATTCAGATTTTTTTGTGTGTAAATGTGAAAGTGGCTCTCAGTGTGTTGCAACTATGTGGCAGTGATGAAGGAATAAGGTTATTTAGTTTGGAGCCATAGTTCTTTAAGACCTTAATTACTTAAGATCTTCTTATGATAGGACAGGAAAGTTTCCATGCTTGCATTTCAAACTGGATGCCTCACTGTTTTTGTTGTCATCATTCTATAATTGTTTGATGACACCAAGAACAAGAAATACCTCACACTTTCTTTTGCAGGAAATAGTATAGAAAGATGCGTTCTCATGAGGAATGATAGAGAACAGTAAGGGATTGTTGTAATTTTTCTTCTTTCTTTTTTTTTTTTTTTAAAAAAAAGCTGTTTTTAATAAGAACCTGGAATTACTCGTATGTAGTCCATCAAGGCTTTTATGATCTTCAAAACAGGGAATGCTTTTTGTTCCAGCTGAAGTCACATACCAGAGTGATGAGCATCAGAAACCCTAGAGAGGCAGGAAGACAGATGTTCTATAAGGTTAAATTCTTTTCTTCTCCGTATTGACTTTTCCTGTAGAACATACCATAATGTGACATTAGCTCCAACTCCTGTTTTTAAGAGTAAAGTGAAATCATTATTTCAGGCCATATTCTTATTGTCCCTTGTTTTAATTTCCGGGTTTACATGTGTTGTAAAGCTCAACAAGACAATTTCTGTTGTGAGACCTAAATACAACTTTATCATAGTGTATTAAAAAACATGATGACGGTTATTTGGTTAGCCACCAATTTCCTTTCTCATGCTCTCAGTCTCAGATTACTAAACTATCATCTGGCATTCTCAGACATGCTAACTAATTGCCCTGAAGTAGACAAATAAAGAGCACATTTTACAAGTAACGTGTGGGACGTACTAACTAATGTCAATTCATATGTTGCCTGGATACAGCTTTTATTTGTGTTTAGGATTATTTAATTAACTTCTTAATTGTAAAGTACAGAGAATTGAAGCATGAAGTCCAAAGTCTAGTCAATGGAAAAACTCAATAGACTGTAATGGACTTTGGCTCGGACACCTACTGCTATGGTCATCAACTGTATTGTAGTTGCAGCATAAAAGATAAAAATGAAAAGGGGCTTAGATGAAGTTGAAGGAGGTTGTGTGGACAGGGAAGATGTCATTAGGCATACCAGATTAATGGGAATGCATTTGTAGAGAGCATTGTTCAACATGTGTTGAAAAAAAAGAGCGTTGAACAACAGCTCAAGTGAACATTCTTAGTCTTTCTAATAGGTTAAGCATGAAGGCCCTGTGGAAGAAGAACTATATGTGGTAATGGGTAGTGGTCTCTGCTATATTGGCCCTTCTTATGTTTTTGGGATGCAAGTTGAAGAAAATAGTAAATGTTTGATATTAGCATATACTGCTCGATGTTCAATAAAGAGACAGAAGGAAGTACAGAATGCATATAGGTAGTGTCTAAAAGTGAGTCATGGCTCCCTCTTGATAAACTTCTAGAAACACATAGTGTAGAAATGTATCTGATGTCTGAGTTAATTGCGGAAGACGATTGGCGCTGAGTCCTCTACATTTAGAGATGTTGATCTGGGAAGAAGAGAACACTTCATTCATTTGCCCTCAAGCTATGGTGAATTTCCATCCAGGAGGAGAAGGGGAAATAGAACAACATAGCAAAACTGTCAGATTTAAAGAATTCATAGCACCAGCTGAAACATGAGTGTATCATCAAGCTTCACTAGGCTACCTGTGCAAGATGAGACGGGGACATCGGTTGCTTTTTTTCAAACTCAAGTTAGAAAAGTCCACAAAACCTTAAATGTATGCCGTCTACTCTAATATCCTCTCAAGCAGGTTTAGGGTAGGTGAAAAAGCACCATAATAGTAGTGTATCTTACACTGAGGTTGTGTCTGCCATACCTGGTTTGTGGTGAAATGAGGGTGTTTAGTGTAAAACACCTAATTTTAGCATTGTCATGAGTAATAAGAAAGGACCAAAATAAAAAAAATGTCATTGATAAAAGAAACGGAGAACTGGTTACCCAGTTCAAGAATATGGTGAAAGACTGTTTTAGTAGAGGTTAAAGAATCTCAAGGAGGGCTTGTCCCACACAATGATGTGGAATAGCTGTCCGAGCTATATTGTAATTTCCAAAGCTCTGCTGCCATACCCTAGTGTGCCTAGGAAGCTAGTTTTTTCTTATTCTTTTTCTCTGCACATATTCAATGTTACATGAGACCTGGGTAGATTTACTTAAGGGGGAGGGGGAGTAATATTAAATGAAAGGATCTATGTACTGCCTACTGCCTTGATGACCTGGAGCCAAAAATGATCCATGAGTTATGATGTGCAGAACTGTTGGATGGTAAAATTCCTGCCATATTACTCTAACTGTGTAGAAAGGGGAGAGAGGGCAATGAGCACTGAACCCACTTAAGAGCACTGCAAATTCAGAGGCTAATGAATGGTTGGTGCAGGTCATGAAGATGCAGAGATGAGGGCCGGGAACTAATGGGCACAGAGCTGGTGGGCTCTGTTCCCTGGGACTGGAGGCAGAGGCAACCCAGTGCAAAGTGAGTTTTTCCTGCTGTTCTCTGGAGGCATGACTGATGGATTGCTGCCTTCCGTGCTCATCCTTGTAGGTGCTCAGTATAGTTTGAACCCGCAGCATGAATTAAAGCAGTGGGAAATTTATGCATGGCATGGATAGATGAGCTGCCCATTCTGAAACAGAGCCATCTGATGGGGTATAAGGTCACTGTATTTGCTTTCCAAAATGTTTTTTACAGAGGTGATAGTTTACTGACTATAAATACTTTCAAAGACCTGCTTAAACAAAAGCTGTGAACTTAAACCGGTCTGCTTTATTAGAAGCCAAAGGTTTGCATTTGCTGTTCTGAATGGAATCTTCTATTGCCCTAATCTGACTGGAATGGAAAATAAGATAAAATTTGCACAATTAAAACTTAAATGAAAAAACATCTTTTTCAGCTGTTAAAGTTAGATATAGATATGCACACATATCTACATGTGTTTGAACACCACCTTTTTCTACACTAGTCCAGAATTTCGCTCTCATGCTGAAACCCTTCTGACTTGTTGCAAAAGGGAGACTTGACTCCTCTGCAGTGATGATGTGGTGGATTTAGCCACAGCCTAACGCAGTTAAGGTGTTTCGTGCACCACAGCTTAATAAGAAAAAAAAATCCTCAGGATGTTTATTTGAGTATTATTTACCAGAGTTTGTTTATACAAGTACTGAATCCATCTAATCCATTGGATTTTTTGAGATTATGTGAAGTTGAAATACTAAAGACTGAATCCTTTCAGAAAAATTTCCTTTACTTCGGTATAATCTGTTCCTAACCCAGCTTTTACATACTTTTATGGTAGCTACCTTATAGCCCATTAGTCCTTCAGAAAAGCTGATCCAAGTTTTATAATCTCTTTCTTCTTTTTTTCCCCCCATATGATTTTTCAGAAGCCAGGAGTTTCTCTCTAAAATCTTTTTCTTGCCTCGTTATTTCCTGGCTATCCTGAGCTGGTTCTTTGTTTTCTACTCCAAGAGTCTGCAATGCCACAATATCTCTCATTTAATTTTTGAGGAAGAGCTGTCTGGCTGTCATGTAAAAGTTTCAGTGTCCTGTTCCAAAAATTCATAACAAAGTTATTTAATATTTTAACACACCAGTGTTTCACTTAAAACAATATATCTAGTGTTTTTCTAACAGTGATGGTATGGAGATTTAGGGGAAGTAAGGTGTGTAAGAATATATTACCTCCCCTTCTATAACTTGCTTCTCTTAGAAGAAAAGAAAATTGCTTCATACAGTGCTGCCTTGTGCAGTTATCCCACAGTAACTGAAAGAATATATTTTTAACAAAATATTTTAGAAAAGTGCCAAATCGTTCCTGAAAGCCAGTTCCTGTCAGAAGTTCTCTTTTCACCTGTTTGTTGCTCCTCTTTTGCCTTTCTGAGCTCATTGGGATAATGAATAATTATTATTCTTCTATTCTGTGTGAGTGGTGCCTAGTATACTGTAATTGTCAACATCAGGACACAGGAAAAAGTGGCACATAAACTTGGAGGCCAGTATGTTCAAGACACGTATTTGCATGGAAAAGAACATGTCCCTAAACCCTCTTTCCATCATCCAGTTTTTCAAGCAATTATGGCCATCAGATTGCTGACCTATGACCGACATCTTACTGTAAAATCTTAAGTGTGAAGTCATGGCACTTAATGTCCACTAAATAGCCAGATAAAAGCAGCAAAACTAGCCTTGCTCACCATCAAATAAAATACAAAGTCCTGAATAGTGTTTTAGCACACTAGCTATTTTGCTAAAAAAATCCCACATTTTTTTGTCATGGATTGACCCAATGGAAAAGGTGTTAATATAACTTTGCTATGAAGGAAGTTTACAATATGAAAGTGCTCCATGAGGATAGCTTTCAAGCTGCTTTTCTTCTGGGCTTTGGCCTTGAAACTCCAAATAATAAAATATTGAAAAGAGTAATGCTGTAACTTGAAAAAATTCTCTAAGATATGTACTGTCTTAAAAAAAACCCAAACAAAATGCCACCCAACATTCTGCTTCTCACACTCTCTCCTTCACAAAAAGCCTTCTGGACAAATCAAAAAGCAAATACTTTCCTCTGCCCATTTCAGGCTACAAACTAGACAACCCCTTTGCTTTTTATTTTGGTTAGCAGCTTGGCCTCTCTTACTCCAAAACTAACCTGAAAAAATATTATGCCTTAGATCATTTCAAGAGAACAAATTCCAAAACAAACAAAGAAACAATAGACAACAATTTTTTCTTTTTTCCTCAAGGAAAAAAAACAGGTAATTAATTATCCTTCTAAGAAGGATAGATAATAATTTGCAGGCTTTTTTTTTTATCAACAAATTACAATTTATATAGATTTTTAAGTCAGGAAGGAAAAAAGAAACCCATGCACAGTAGTTTTGAACTAGCTTCAGCCCTACTGTGTTGTGTACACAGTGTAATAATATCCTTAGCAAAACAAGGAATCGTTTATACAGCCCCATGCTGCATAGGAACCCTGTAAATATTGGAATTTTACATAATGTAAAAGTGTCACGCTTTATAGAGGGTATTACATACTTTTGCTACCAGGAATGAAGTTTTGTGGTTAGTAAAAATATTCATCTATAGACCTTTTGCTGGTGTTGAGCAACATTGAATTTCAGAGTACTTGTTCAAGTTCAGACCCTCAGATGTCTCCGGCTAAGCAAAATGCTCAGAGAGTGATGGCAGTAGTTCCAAATGCGCTGACCCTTTCCATTTCCTTGCAATGATCCCCTGATACAAGCACAGCAAGTGCCTACTGATTTCATGCTTCCTTTGAAAGGCAAGGGAAATAAAAGGTCCCATTACATACCCATGAGAGCTCTCAAAAACTGATTAAACTTGGGCTATGGTGGACGGCTTCACTGGTAGCTGCACGGCACAGCTCGTGCAGTCTCTGAAAGAGGACAGAAAGGTGTCTTCCCTGAATTCCTGGGGGAAGTGCAGCTGCCCATACATGCTGCAGCTTTTGCACAGCGATCCAGGCTGGGACTGGATATGCTTAAGCGTTTCTTGCTCGTGATGACTGTTTATAAATTTTTTGTGTCATTTGTGACATTTTGAGACTTCTGTGGAAAGCTCCAGTCTTGTAAAATGCAATAGGGGAAAAAGAACTCTTGTCATTTTTGAGCATGTGGTTAAGAAATTCCTCAGGAAGACTTGTGCATTTTGTTTACCTGTCCTATTTTCCCTGAAAAATCTAACTAGAAACCAAAGACTTACAGCCCTGGTACAGGGTGTGGTTGTCTCCAAGGAAATACACCTAAGTGGCCAGAAGGCTGAGGAGGATTCAAGCTACGTGCACCACAGGGACACTGTTGGAAAAGGTGCTGGGCATGAGGTCCCCATAACAACAACGTACCTGCATGCATGCAAGCAGTCGTGCATACTTTTTACTCACAATTTGAGCTATCCAGACACAACCTGGCTCAGGAGGAGGCATTTAGTTAAGCTGGTATGCTACTGTGTAGGCCAGAATGCTTCTTAGCTGGTACCTACAATTGCATTAATATTGCTGCCCTACTTTGGTACAGGGCTGGCTTCTCTCCAAGCAGGTACAGACAGTCAGTGCGACAAATATATGAATGTCTCACGCCAACAAGAATGATCAGCCCACAGGAGAGAGAATTGGAAATCCTGTTAAGTCTATGAACAGCAGGGAGGTACAGACAGACAGTGCTTCTGAAAATCCTGGTGCTTATTCAGGTTTCTTACCGTGGATCTACATGCCTCGCTTTGGGCTTCCTATCCCTGCTTACGTTCTCTCCATTTCTCACCTGGATAGCTTCACTGTTTTTCCTGAGCAGATCTTTCTGTTTATCACTTACTGGAATGTTTTGCCTGACACTTAACCCAAAGCAACTCTGCTATTGCAGTGGAAGAAGAGAGCATCACTGTTCCCAAGGGAATGTTCTCTTCCTACGACTGTAAAAAGATGCTTCTGAGTAAAAGCTCAAAATAAGCTACGTCTTTTTAATTTGACACAGCCTTGCATTACTCTTTCCTCTCTAACATCCTGCCTCACACCACTCTCTGTCTTTGCCTTCCTGCCTGCAATGATCTGCCTCCTGTGAATTTCTGTCGTTTGAAGTCTTCCCTATCCTGACGCTACGAGTGAGATCACATGAAGCGTGAACGTGACAGACGGATTGTGGAGACGTAGTGTAATGTGTTGCAAATTGAACGTTCTCTGTTGGGTAGCTCAGCTGTGCTTTTGGAAATATAAAAAATATGGAGTTTTAACATAATACTGAAGACCAACCCAATTCAAATTTATTTTTGTTGTGCTGCTTTTTGGAGGCTTTTTGGCCCCCTCTTCAGCAAGAAAATATGTGGTGAACTCAGCTAGTTAGAAATGTAGGGTACTTTCATACAGTGCATTAGAGACTGAATACAAGAGCAATGATGTTTTTTACCTCTTCCATGAGATATTTGGGACCCGGGAAAGCAGGGCTATCTACTCTATGCTTATGCCACACTACTGCCTTAATAAGCATAAATAAGGAGAGATTCTGGGCTTTGGGTCTGGTCCTCTAGTGTGCTGGTGGTCCCTTAGAAATGCTGAGTGTCATCCCATTCCCATAGGGCTTGAAAGGGAGATCTTTATCACACAGTAGCGTCTGATCTCCAGAGTTAGGGTGTTTACACCCGTGTGAGACAGACTGTGTCTATATGAATGTTTGGTTTCCACCCCGCATCTTACGATTTGACAGCAGGCGAGTACTGATGACCTGTGGCTGATGTTATATTCTCAGGAATGGAATGTGAATCTAAGTATGTATTCAACAGTAGACTGAGATACGCAGGTCAGTAGAGGTCTGTTATATCCCTCACCTGCAGTACTACTTAGAATTACTTAGACTTCCCTTATTTTCATTTTTTCAACTGGTGAATAAGAGCAATATTCTTTTAGTGTAAAGTCCATTGACAGCTCCAAATGGAATTCCTATAAGTACATTATAATACTGGACTTTGGACTTCACTCTAGGGAGGGTACATTAATTATATAAAGCAGACCAAAATTTATCACTGCTAATGGAGCTCAACCTATTAAAAAATCTGAGAGATGTCTTGGGACTTCGCACTGTTGCTCTTACACTTTTGAGCTGGTTCAGAGATGGCCCAGTAAATCTGTTGAGCTCTTCAAGTGCTGGGTTGAACATCACATGCTCTTGATAATTTTAAGGATGGGTAAGTTGAGATAGACATTGCAAAGCTCCCACAAATAAGATCTTTGTTAGCAAGCTGAGATCCCAGAGTTGGAAGACATGGGAAAGAATTACCATGGTTCGGAGGAAGGAAACTGACCCAGTTCCAGAAGATAGTGATGAAGAGACAGAGCATTTGGTTTCATCAAACAAGATGGGAAAATCTCTGGCAAAAGGGTTTCCAAACACTGGAGATTAATCCAGTTAATTTTTATTTTTAAACCTAAAAAGTTTTGGTTTTAATTAACATCATAGAAATCCTATGGACAGAGTAACTTAAGACTACATGGTAAGGAAAGTAGTCACTTTCGAGCTCGTATTCTGAGTCTTTTTAGAGTAAACAGAGGACAGATGAACGCGCTTAGTACTAGGACTGTCTCATTTGATCCATTTTAGATACTTATTTAAGGATGAAATGAATCACACCTTAGAGAAACACTTTCCACTGAGAAGTCTAGGTGAGCATCTCAAATATAGACATATATTTGTACAGATGTACCCCATTGCAGATTGTGATTGATATGGGTTTTCTGTAGTGTTTTTCCATAGTTTAGCCTTTTGGACAGAACTTAAGAGAGTTTAGAAAGTGTATAATATCTGTATAATACAGATATTAGAATGTTGTGTGTTCCACACATCCATATTGTGTTTACCTATAAAATATATAATTGAAACTTATTTTCTATTTCTTTTTTTTAATTTAAAGTTACCTGAAAAATACTGTCCACTTGCTTAGCAGAGAACCACTTAAAACAACCCTAATTTGTTGAAGTGATAAAAATTAAATGTAACCTTCCACATTCATATTCTTCATAGACGCTAATTTATACTTCCATATAGAAAACAATACTTTTCCCTTAACATACCTCAGATAACAAAGATGATAAGCTATTGAAAATAGTGTGGGGTTGTTTTTTTCTTTTTTTTCCTTATGGTACGTCCTTTATGTGTGTGTTTCTAGGATTACACCAGGACAAACTTGCCCCAAGGCAATCATACTAGCTCCTGTGTGTTTTCTAACTCTTTAGTGTTTGACTTTGCATCCTTGACGTTGTATAATGTCAGTTTTGCATGTAATATACATCCTGCTGACAGTCTTGAGTGCTTGCTGAATAGCTCCCACACACTGGTTCCTGGCCAGCGAGTCAATGAGCCGCTTCTTTTTAATGCTCCGAACTCCTCTAAGCTCCCACTCCTTTCCCGTCTCCTAAGGCAACGTAGCTGGCTGACAAGTAAGAGGTCTTGGCCTCCCTGCAGCATTCTCACCAGCTAAGGTTAGGTGCGAACAACAATTTATATTTTGTCAAAAGCAGAGAGGTGATTTCATGGTGTTTTGAGAGAAATGTAAAAATGCCGAGTAGCTCAGCTTTTGTTACTTGTGGAGCGGGGTTAAAAGCCCAGTAGGCGCCACGTATCGCTTTAGTAAGTGTCTGGTTCAAACTGAGGAGCATCCGTCACCACCACCCTGTGGCTCCACCACTCTTCCCGGATGGGAACAATCAGTACCGCAGATTTCTATGCCCTGTTTAGTCTACGCTTTTTCACCTCTGGTTTCTTTGATCTCTCTTACGTGCTCCCTGTGTTTCTGACAGCTGGGACATGGGTTGCCTGTTTATTCAAGAAGGAGGTTCAGCAGGAAAGAGTTAGCCAGTCCTGGCTGAAGGGGAAGCCTCTATACAGCACCTCCTCTGTGGCTGAGTTCTTGTAGGGGCTGTGCTCCCCTTAAGAAGAGGAGGAGGAAAAGGCTCTGATGGGCTGCAACGTTATCCGAGGGATGTGAGGTGGGGCGAGACTTGATCCTTTTGAGTTGAGTTTGATTTTGGAAGGACGATTGTCCCAGGGCCCTGAGGGGGTCTGAGTGTCCCTGCCCACCCACAGGTGCTCCTTACACCCTGCCCACAGCCCAGGACCCCATTTCAGCCCCCTGCAGCCATCAGGCTCTGCCCCAGCAGGCCGGTGTCCAGCTACCCACAGCTCTGCCCTGGCCATGAGGCCCCCAAGCCAGGCCCACCCATAGGCACATATCCTGGCCTGGCCCATCCCCATGGATGTGTCCCGTGCCCAGGGCTGGGTCTGCCCCCGGTACCTCCCACTTCCCTGGTCCTGACTGGAGCAGTGGGACGGGCCCTGGCTGCCAGGCCCTGCCCCGCTGGCCTAGGGGGAGCCTCCATAGCTCCCACCCCCCAGGCAGCCACTGGCCCATGCTGGCCCATGACCAGCTGGCCTGGGCCACCTTTTTGACACTGTTGAATTATCCACCATGAATGCAGGTGGGTAGGAAAGTCCTCTTGACCTGAGCGCAGATCAGAGACATCCACTGCAACTCCCTCTTCCACAAATCCACTCATTTTTATTATCGAAGGTCAATCAGGCTGGTATGGCTTACCCTTGGCAAATCCATGCTGCCTGTTCCCAGTCACTTTCCTGTCTTTATTCTGTTCAAAAGTGGTTTCTGAGAGGACTTACTCCATGGTTTTTCCAGGGACTGAAGTGAGGCTGAAGACCCTATAGTTTCTTGAATCATTGTCAAATAAGAGTCCTCAAAGGAACTTATTTCTTTTTTTGAAGATGGGTACAAAATCTGCTTTTCTTTAGTCACTGGGACCTCCCTTGATCTCCATGACCTTTCAAAAACAATAGAGATGGTCCTCACTGTGACACTGGCCGGCTTCCTCAACACCCTCAGACAAAGACTGATATGGGTTGAGTTCTCACAATTAACCACTGACTCAGCCTTCACCTACTGCTGGTGTTTTTTTCCCTTCTCTGATATTGCCTGTGGAGACCTAGAAGACCTCGTTGGTAGAGACAGGGACGGAGAAGGCTCTTATCTGTCTGCTGTCACTGGTAATGGGCCCTTATTTTCCTTGTTCAGCCTTTGATTTTGGCAACCACATTCCCCAGAGCCTTCTCAAGAAAGCTCAGGGGTTTTGAGCTAAACTGTCCCTTTGAATTCAGCTGGTGAAGTGTCAGTATCTTTATTTTCAGAGTCTTTTTGAGTGCTTTTCTTTGGAATATCAACAACTTCTTTAACGCACTTTTACACGTCTGTACGTGAAAGAATTGCTATGCTATCCTACAGCAGCATTCTGAATTGATTTAAAGGGATTTCAGAGCCTCAGCCATAAACATCATGGAAGTGTTTATACTGCAAACATTTTCTTATAGTGCACCTATTCCAGAGCACAATCCATATTCTGCCTGTGGAAAAACTGTTTGATGCCTTCCAGAAGGAAGTTGTTTGTAAGTATATGTTTCAGTCTGTGCATTAAGACAATACAAGCTATAAGATTTTTTTGAAAACAAAAGGTGGCTTTAGAGTTGTTTCTAAAGATGGAATGTATAGTTCCCACGTATGCACTTGCTGAAACATATATCATCTCTTGTCTTGCTGTATATTCATACAGCACTTAGCCTGATAAGCTGTTATTCCATTTAATGTCTTTGCTCTTTCCGTATACATGAATTATCTCACTATTGTGTGTAGGCACCTGTTTGAAATTATTTCTAAAGACTTTAGTTAGGCTTATTTAAAATTTGTAATTAATCCTTTTAAGCCTTTGTTTAGAATCAGATTCCTGTGAATTTGTCAGAAATTCCAGGAGTTGTGAACCTGTGCATTTACAACTACTGTAGAAGCTTTAAACAATACACACTTCTCCCATAATGTTCTTCAAGTTGCAATAAATCTGTTTCTCTGCCTGCCTCAGCACTTTATCTGCTTGAAGTTAAAATTGTGAAGTAACTATCTCTTACACTAATTTTTGGCAATGAGATAGTAAATAACTACCTTCTTAATGGTCAGAGTGCAGCCAAAACCAGTAAATCTGTTCGCTAAAGGAAAACATGTACACATTGATATAAACTGTAAAAACATGTTATCAACTATTTTCTTAAATGGTCTTGGGGTTTTTTTCCTCCTTTAAAAAAGCTACTCTGAAAACCCTCCTGTCTTCCCTTTTCATGGGTAGTCATGTATATGACAGCGGGCACGTTTTCAAAAACCTATGAAGTCTGTATGTGCTGACAGAAAAGAGGCATATTTTATAACTTGTCACTCATTTAACCAGCCTGACCCTTGTTGGTTCCCTTCGTTTTGTGCACAGCTCTCTCCTTGGAGTTAAAAGCAAATTTGAAACGGGTATCATGGAGGTCAGGTTTTGATTATCCCTTCAGTTGAAAGGAGAGCCTGCTGTAAAACATTGTTTCTCTTTTGTCATATATCCCTTATTTCCTGTAAATCAAACACTTTGTAGACTGTGGAAACTCAACTTTCAACACTTTAAAGGCTAGAGACCTGCTATGTCAGTAGAGGACAGAACACCACCAGCAGGGCTATATGGTCCTTCCATCCCTCTTTTATGTCCCTCTGGTTTCCTTTGCCCATCCCTATTGGTGAGGGAGGAACTGAAGCCTGGATCACAGGGCCCTTACTTCAGGCGTAAGGAATGTGGCTTTCAAAGTTCAGCCAAGTATGAGCTACCAAGATACAAAGCTCTTGTAAATTGTAAACTTTCAGCTGGCAGCACCTTATTCCATGTATCTGTAGCACTCAACACAATGCAGACCTGCTCTTTAGTGGAGAACGGAGGCAATATCACAGAACCACTGATAGTACGCAAAACTTACCAGAATTATATAGCACGTGCCTTTTGTTACAATGCTGTTAATGACTGTGTGAGGCTGAAGCGGAATGAACCAAGCCTCTTGTGTAAGCAAAAGTTTCTGATAGAGTCAGCAGTAGTTTTATCTCTACCCTGATTAAAGAAACATTATCTTCGTAAACGTTTCTTGTTGATTGCACCAGTTTTATAATCTTGCTTAGTTAAGTATCAGAGTGCTTCAATGTTTCTCTCAAGCTCATTGATGAGGAAGAATGCTAGGGAGTGAAACAGGGCTGCCAGGCAAACTTTTGCGTGTTGAAGGTGCTTCGCGTATTAGTTTCATTTGATTATAATTAGTCAGCACTCAATAGCAGGTTATATGTATTTCAAATCCAAATGACTAATTGATAAGTAAGTCATTCTAATGGACTCTGATTTCATTTCACTTTGATGTGATTGCCAAACTCCAAGAGTATAAATTGCAACCAAGAGTATTTTTTTTCCAGGATGAGGAATAACAGTAAACTTTGACTACTGCACAAAAGTTACTACTGAGAAATTTACTTGGGGTTTACAAATCCACTGTGGTTTTGCACATTAACTGTGGGACATGGTCAGCATCAACTTGGGGGCAGTAGTAATCCCTAGTAGAGTACCGAGTATGGTTAACTTTTGGTTCGCCTTCTGGTTTTATAATTCCTTTAAAAATTAATCCCTGAATAGTTTCTTTCCAGGAAAGAGCAGTGTTTCAGAGATAGATGTAAAAAGCTTGTTTCACAGTAGCAGTTGCTACATTTTATTTCCATTTTTTTTCTAATTTGAGTCAGGGAGGACATGTTAAATACCTTTTTCTTCAAGCTGACAGTATATGGTGATTTAACCCTCTGTATTCCAGGATTTGTACGTCTTTCCTACCTATAGGGCACAGCGTGCCTTTAGTTTATTCGTTACAAAGGTCTTTCCATTTTTATACCCCATCTACCCTTTTGGATTTTTGATCTTAAAATAATGTGTTTTACATACCTGAATTTTAAAACCAAGGTGTTTATATCTTTACATGACTGAGAACGCTTAAAAACAAATGTTTCCTGTGTGCGTTACAGCTTAGAGATAAAAATGACTAGGTAACAACTACTGCCGGTAACATATTTCATCTTTAACAAAGGTTTTCTCTAATGGTGACAGCAATTACAATGTTACAGTTAGGTATGTGCCAGGACTTGGAAGTCTCAGACAAATTTCAGCTATGTTATCACTCGAGATATTTCGATTTCAGATTTTTTGGTTTAGGATGGTAAATCTGACCATGTATTTTTTTCATGGTGATTGGACAAAGTAAATATGAGATCAAAGCATTTTGTTACCATCTCAATATGTTGGTAAACAGCAACAGAAGCATGGTGTGGAACAGATGGATGTTCTCACTTGTTTAGCAGGCGAGTAATTTCTCGGCATATGGAAGGCTTCCAGCTCAACTTTGTGGCACTGCAGCATAGTACAGTGTACAGGGCAGAAAATGGATATCTATCTGCCTGGCTTACTGGGAAAATAATGAAGAGGAATAACCAGTTCATGCTCAAGAAAACAGAAGCGATCACCTTGAGAGGGAAGGAGGCCAGAAAAAATATCTGAAGGTATCAGAGTTGGTGACAAAGTGATGGACTATTTCTAGTAAGATTTCCACTGAGAGATATTTGACTACGATGTGTTGAATTATCAGCTAGCTAAATTATTATTTACAGACAATAGTGTTTCACAGGAAAATGCATGCTGTTTGTAGGGGGGAAAAAGTGAGAATTCTTGTAAGTTTGCTCTTATGGATAGGTTTTTTTATTGTCAGTTCTCTCTGATTTTATTTTCTTATGTCAAATTTCATGGAGTAACAGCAAATCTGCCTGTGGGTTTTTCACAAAGAACTTGTTACTGAAGTGATTAAACACAGGGCACAGCAGCTCAGTTCCTCCCTGTTAAAGTTTAATCCTTAGCCACTTAGTTGTTCTGTTACATGCTTTGGACTACTGATGCCATAAAGCCACATGGCATCTATTAAAATTAAATTGTAACAGACTGATAGAATATGTCTGAAACACCAGGCAGAGTTAAGACTAAGAGAATATTAATGTTAATAATTGCTCCCTTGGGCAAGTCAAATGTCTCTGCTCATACCATTGGCCTCAGCGCAATTAAAGGCTTGCAGAACTCATGGGTAGACTGAGCTGCTCCGCAAGATGCTCTTGGAAACTGCTGTACTTTTGTGAGAACTTCAGATGACACTGTTTTCTATGCTACTTGTTATTAAAACAAACAATCAAACCCAAAGTCCACAAATCTAGGAATAACCTCAAATACAAAAGATCAGTGGGATCCAAAATCCCAACAAAGGAATTCAAGTTTGGAACTGAACTGCTAAATCAGGACATATAACAAAGGGGTCTGGCTATGTATTCAAAGATGCGTAATTGTATGCAAGAAGATGTACTCAAAGTGAAATTCATTGAAGATTACAGTAGTAGTTATTGTACTAGACTGGTACACAGAATCATAAAAGAACTCATTACAAAAAAAATTATCAAGCAAAATATGAACACCTTTAGAGCTTTAGCAGCATCAAAGATGTTGGGCAAGGTATACAAGGTATCCGACAGTATTAACTACAGTGAACTGGTGTGTGGTGAACTGAATGCTTAGAGATGTTATGCAAGGTGGACCATTTAGAAAGATACAGCTTTCTCTTGTCCTGAACAGTCTGTTTGTTTTGGGACTTGAGAATACAGTTCAGTTTTCTGGTTTTAAAGCCTGAAGTTTTGGGGATGGAAGTCCTGCCTTCCAGATCGCTCCAAAAGGAAGCAAATTTTTATGATTTTTTTTTTTTTCCTATTTAGAAGGATATAACATGGAAACTTAATTTAATGGGACTATACTGATCCTTCCTCCCAAAGTATCAACTGCTGGGACTGTGTCCCATGGTGGTGCTCTCAGTGGCACGGATACCAATACTGAGCAGATATCATGTCTAGGCGGTTGGAATGTTTGTTTTGGTTGTATTTCCAAAACTTGGTCGAGAATAGCTGGCACTTATACATATGCGTGTGCCAAATCTACAGGAGAGTGAAAGAACTCCCTGGCAGTTTGACTGTTTTTGTAGCAGGGTTACTTTGGCTGTTGTTGGCTGTTCTTAATAATTTTTTTCCTGCAAACTACTCCAGTAGATAATTCTTCTGCAGTCAAAATCAGGTCGTTTGAGTGTCTGTGAACTTACCACGAGCCTGGTACCCAAAGAGTATCACTGACAGTATTTTTTTTGATGATGACTATAATAGGGTAAATAGCTTCTTTTAAAGATGCACCCAAGTATCAAAACCCTCTCAGGTATGAAACAACACACATTGCTGAGGACAAATATAGCGTCCTGTTTCCCGTCTTTCAGTCTTAAGGAGAACTCTGAATTTCACTCCGGCCCCAAAGGAGTAGAAAAAGATTAACGGTATAACTCTTGGAAGGAGATATTTGGGTAAGGGCTGGATTCAAATGAGTTGTCTGTAGCTGGAGATTTTCCTTCTAAACTGAATCGAAAGGCACTGTTGCCTAACCTGAAGTAGAGTGGAGAGGAGGGTTGTTCATTGGGGTGAGTTTCTCTGTGCTTTTGTTCATTTTCTGCAATAAAGGTTGATTAGAATCCATCATGTGACGTTATTAGGCATAATGGGAAGTAAACAGAGACAAGAAAACCAAGGTAATATGTGGGACAGAATATGGGAGAGGACACAGTTTAAAGTTCAGACATAAAAGAAACAGTGCTGAGATGCACCCCAAGATGCCACTGCAGAACTACACTGAGCACATTAAAGGGCAGGCTTTTTGAAGCGTGACAACAAGCTCTTTCAGAGGTGTGACTTTTTACAAAAGGCTGCTTGAAGTATCTGTTTGATGCAGAAGGCAGAAGTAGAGTATTACAATGAGTCTGGTACAGCCGCCAGCCAGGTCAGTTGAGTATGTGTTGCCTATTGGAGTTATCATCTGCAGGACAGAATATTATTATTGTTGCTAAGCAGCTTAAATAAATTGAAAGTGAGGTGGCAACAGTGCCATTAAATAGCATATGCAATAATTCTGATATGCACTACAACTTTTATGAGCCTTGTGCATATTAAGCAATCAAAACTAAACATAGATATTTACATAGTAGAACTATTAAGAATAAGGAATGGCTGCTGATTTCATCTGAGTTTTCTGGTACAGATTCAGGACACCAGCATCCTGATGTCAAAAGGAGCACTAGCTAATTGTTGAGCAGGACGCTACTGGATGAGAAACCACATAATATGTGACCTAGAAAATATGATGTTTTTCCACCCAGCCTTGGAAAACGTAAAAGCAGAGTTCCTAAGGCAAAGGACACTAACTGGTGCTTCCAGAAGAAATGAGGAATATTAAAAGTGACTTTTTTATGCTTCAGCTCAGTTTGAGAAAGGATCTTGCTGTGCTCTTTTTGCTGGCTTGTGGGTTTTTTTGGTTTTGGTTTGTGGTTTTTTTATTTTTGAGAACACGCCCCAAGACTGTTCTTAGTGGAAATACAGGGCTCGGTTTCTAAGAGAAGTAGAGACCCCACTAAAGTCTTAATAAACTGGACTCTTATGCTGTTGTCTGCTGCCAAACTTTATTATTTGCACAGTCATGGCAAAATTTGGAAAAGTAGAAATGATGTTACTGACAGATGGAATTGTTTTTGTCTAAGGACAGTTGTTTTTTATACAGCACTTATTTAAAACTACGGATTTTTTGAATGCTTGTTTATGAAAATTTAAACCAGCAAATTAGCACTTTCTTCATAAAAATGTGTTTCCCTCAGTGGAATCTAGTTTTCAAGAACCTTAC
This sequence comes from Chionis minor, assembly GCA_013398295.1. Taxonomy (NCBI): domain Eukaryota; kingdom Metazoa; phylum Chordata; class Aves; order Charadriiformes; family Chionidae; genus Chionis; species Chionis minor. Next base: position 66,864 of record VZSF01000119.1, on the reverse strand, counting down.
ACGCTTATGTAACCTACTAAAACTAAATTAATTACATAGCCAGAATTTTTAAGATATTCAAATGCTGTTTGGGGAAAATAAATATTTCCTGAAATAATTCCAAAAATCTGTGGGCATCCTTTTATAGATGCATAAATCTCCCCATCACTTCTAATAATAAAGTTACTACAGTAAAACTTATATAATGAAAAAGCATTTTTTGTTGTTCCTACATTAAAACAGAAGCAAGGTACGGAGGAAACTCACTCAGTCATCCTAATGGTTGAGCAACCCCCTATGAGCAGTGGCAGAATAAATAAAATAACAATGAGGATCTATCATAGTTGTTATCTGGGCTTCATCTCCCAAGATATACTCCACTCCATGAGTCTGGTTAATGTGCCTTGGAGCTTGGTCTCCTGCACCTAGACTGAATTATGCTAGATGTCAGCTCTCAGTACCACAGCAGAAGGTGGCCACATACAAATGCCAACTTTGAAAGTGCTGTGCTGCCTCAGAAAGGAAATGTAAGTGAAGGAAACACTTCAGGTCAACTAACAAATCCCAACATTGTTCATTTTTTGTTTAAAAAATAAGTTTCCTTTTGGTTTTCCTGAAAATTTTTTTTTAAAAAATTACTTTCACTGTGTAAAATTTCAATTATGGGGCTATAATATTTTTTGCTACAAGGGCTACTCAGCAGAACATTTTTGTCTGGCTCTTAAAATGATATTTGCCTCGAAAAGTAATTCTGTCTCTGGTAAACAAGAGGTCCAGTAAACATGTCTTAGGTAACACAGCTAGTTGGTGCCATCCCTGTAGCAGAAGAAAAATTACTTTTATGAATTTTAGCTGACATGAACTTCATGCATGACAAATCCCAGATCAGGCTGACATCCTGATGGCAAATTTCAATGGAATGGGAAGGTGGTTAGGTGTTCTACTATTTTTCTTTCTTTTGTATGATAAGTGAGGATTTATACTGTTTTTTCATACGACCTACAAACCTTGGCTGGCTAAGCTTAATTTCAGTGAGAACAGCTACCTCTGAGGAAAAAAAACCCCACCACACCATCAAAACACACTTGCTCTTTAAATCTAACTAGTAGGCCCCAAACAAGGCTTAATATTAAATGAGAATTTCAGTCATAAGCTAAACAGAAATGAATATGCCTGTGTCATAAGGAACACCTTAATTATATTTGTGAAGCCCAAGTATGTATCTGCTGTAGACACTAACTCATCTTCCAGTTACTGTCTTAGAGGTTTCAGTAGAACAAGTGGCTGAAGCCCAGTTGCAAGGTGCATCATCAGAGTAATTTATAATATGTATGTAGTGTTTATCAGAATATAAATACATAAAAGATAAAACATGCATACAAAAGATAAAACACACAGACAGTCAAGTAAGCTGTGCTGCCTGAAAACTAAACATCTTCAAAGAGATATATTGTAAGGCAAGTAATTTCAGAACACAATAAATGATAATCAGATTTATAAAATAGTTTCAGGGATTGCCATCTCTCATCCTGCTGCATTGACTTTCACATGTTTAAGGAGCAGCTATTTTTTTATGCTGATGTAACTGCAGCAGTTAATCGGGAAAGATGAAGAAACACAGGTCACGTGGAAGGGAATTAAATCAATTACAAGAGGGAAAAGTGAAATAACTGCATGTGTGATCATTTGATGTGTTTTCTGGGCAGAAGAGGTTTTGTTTTCTCTTTCAGCCCTTCCAATCCTTTAATGCCTTATTCTGTTTAGGAAGACGGCAGAAGGAATACTGATTTTTTAAAATTTTGACCAAGAAGCAGTGCTTAGTGTAAGATAGACAAAGGTGGCTTTGGCTAAATTATGCATCCTTGGGCTCAATCCATGCTCTGGCTCCACACGTGTGCACCCTCTGATAACACCAGAAAAGGAGAAACTTGGTATACTGATCAGCAGCCGTTTTTTCCTGCTCATTTTAGGAAGCTCATCTTTTCTTCAGTGAACATGGCTACAGATGTTGCTCATGAAATGGCTGAAGGATGTTGACAATCATGTCAGGTGCCATTTTATGCTAGTATTTCCTTACTGTTGAAGCTTGTGGGCAAGTTTCAGTTGAGTTGCTTGTGCTTCTTGGCCCAGGTAATCTGGCTAGCAGGCCAGGTGCCATACAGATGGTAGTTAGATCTTTTAATATGTGCTTTTAAAATCCTGATGGTATTATTAGAGCTGTCATTTGGCTTACCTCTGACCTCAAGAGGACATTAATTTCTCTCTCAGGACCAAGAAGAATACATAGCCAATGTGAAGTGTTTTCGTTCTTTGTGCCTTGTAAGGGGGGTTCTAGAGAATAGTGTTCAAGAGGGTTGTTTGTTTGTTTGTTTTTTTTTAAAGTCTTATTTTTATGTATGCCTTAATCAGGCCCTTTACAGAGGTTTCATTTTATCTTCCTTCAGATTTACACACTGGGATGGCTGCAAGGCCAGTTAGAATGTTACCAAAGAGTAAGCGGTTGAGATATCGTTCATCTATGATTTAATTCATCCTTTGCTTTTTCTCTGGAAAGGTTACATCCTAATCTTTTGGGGAACATCTGCATAGTCTTGGTAGACTGAAAATTAGAACAAAATTGAATTTTTGTCTCTCTGATCAGGAGTGCTTCCCTGCACGTGTTTGTACCTTGGGAATACAACCAGGTTTGCAGCTATCCTTGGGTGACAATGATCAAGCAGCGACCAGGACAGCTTTCTTTTATTTGAATTTGGCTGCAGTCGGTATGTGGCGTTCACTTTTGGCTGCCAGGCCCCCACCCCCTAATCAAGCCTCTCTCAACTGAGAATGTGACTGTTGTAGGCCTTTCTGCTTGGGACTACGTCTTAAATATATTTGGAAGCAGATAGTTAGCTATTAGCTGAAGTCTTTCCTGATCATTATGTCATTAAATTTGCTAACTCAGATTTTCAGTGGATTCTGAGATGTTGGTCTTGCTCTCAAAGCTCCTATATAATTTGATAATTGACTAACCCTCTACATGCCAGTTTTAGACAGAAATGATAAAGTTGGAATTTCTTTGATTTGAGAGGGTCTATGAGCATCTGTGTACTTTGGGAAATTTCTTCTGGTCTCATGGGCTTTTTTTCACTTAAGATATCATCAGTAGTGTTTGAGGGGTATATTTGCTGCTGTTGGTTTACAGGAATATTAAATATGCCCAGAGCACAGGATAAATGTTTGCATGTCTTCTCTTGAACCTGAAGAAGAGAAATAAATAATTGTAAATGAAAATATACAAATGAAATTATTCTTTTAAATGTTTCTTGGAGTATAGCTTTAAAATTGGAACTATGCTTAACATTCAGCTATGCAGCCTCTTCTTCATTATGGAGCATAGTCAATACAGCCAGCACAAAGTATATGTATAGGTGTCAGTGAGTTCACTAGTATAGGATGAGGGATCCCATAAGTGGCCTTTGCTTTTCAAAGAACAACTCTATGTCACTTTTGACAGACAGTCTTTGCTTTATAAAGAATAGACTGGAAAAGTCTGTGTTTAACAAAGCGTCTTTGAAGTGCACAACTCCAGTTTATTTTTTTTTCTTTTTGTTTGCCAGTTTGAAAACACAATTCTAAATCATGCCGTAAATTCTTTTTCCATGATATAGAAAAAGAAAGAAGGGTAATGAACTTTTTGCTGTTGATTAAAATAAGCAAACAGATATGAACCGAGACTGAAACCCCAGAACTTGAGTTATGTGTCTGATTTCAAGTTTGCAGTTGATCTTCATCCACGAAATGGGATGGTAAAGAACCCTAAATGTAACTTTCACCCTCAGGCTTTGTAGATGATTGGATCTGGCTCTGAGTTACACAGAACTGTAAATATAAAGCCCAGTACATTTGAAGACCTGCAGTTGAATCCAGGAAACCAGTTGCATTCAAAATGCAGCAGGGCTTAATTGTCAGCTTTGATCATGGGATAAAAGCCAATTTTTTTTTCTTTAAGTCTTACGTAAATGCACTTTTAGAAACCTCATTGTCTGTGTTTTGGAACTGAGTAGGGTCCTATTTTACTCTGCAGCTGGAGTGGAATTATTTCAGGAGGACCTCTGTTCTGGTTTTTGGCTTAGCTCAGGATGCCACAGATTCAACCCAATGGCATTTCTCTGTATGTCTGTAAAACGGTAACTTCTGAACATCACGTCCGATTGCTTTCAGAACTTTAGGGAAAGTTACAGATTTTGATAGCCAAAACCCTGTTGATTTCACAGAAAAAAAAAAAAAAAAGAAAGAAAAAGACTAAATGAGAGACACGTGGAGCTTCTGCTTTCTCTCAAGTACAGCTACAGCTTCAATGTTTTCAAGTCAAAGACCTGGTTAATGGTTCCCATACAGCAAAGTAGAAATGACTCCTCCTCGCAGTCGTTTAATGAGGTATTATTCTGATGGACTTCCTCCTGCGAAAGTGTCATGGTGGGAGATGGAGGAGAAAACAGGAGGTGCTAGGAAGTGTGGAAGAGTAGTTTGTGGAGTTAGAGTATCCTCATAAAGAGAGACAGCAGGTCAAATACCAGCAGGGACAGAAAGAGCAAACAGCAGTAGGTAGAGCCAAGGAAAGAGACTGCTGTTATCAGAGACAAATAGGTTGCATGAAAGCAAATTTCTCTGCCCCTTGTGGTCCAGAAAAAAAATGGAGATTCATCTGTCAAGAAAGAAGCAATACTGAGGCAAGTTTAAGGCCAATAAGGACATAGTAAGAGGTGGGGTGGGAACTGGGGGGGATGTCTGCAACATCAGGAGTTTTTGTAAGGTACACCTGGAGGAACCTGCTATGCCGGAGATGAGGAGGTGCTGTGCTGCATGGGGGAGAACTCATTGCTGTGGAATGGGACAGTGCAAGTGAATGGGGAGAAATTTTGCATACTTGAACAGTAGACAAGACAAAGATGTGGAAGAAATAGTACCTCTGGGAAGGGGGAGGGAAGCTTTGTAACAAAGGTTGATTTGGACAGATGGGGAGTGTGGAGGAGAGACTAAGGAGGAAGGCAAGAAACCTCTATGGCATGTTGCAAGCTCAGCTTACAGAAGCTACAGAGTGTGTGACCCTCTCGTTAACTTCATTTCACAATGTTCCCTGCATGCTTTGTGTGGCTTCCAAGTAATGAATGACATCAGCAATCTTAATAAAAACCACCTGCTCGGTACATTTTATGTTCAACTGTTTTAAACTTTCCTAGTCCAAAATATCCAGTGCTATCAGGAACAGGAGTATAATTAGTTTTCTCTAAATTTGCGGAGCTTTGTTAAATGGGTTCTTTCCATAAGGAGAAAAATCTGAATTTATATGCTTTAGCTCTACATATCTGAAAATCATCTTTCAGTTGTTCAGCTTTGATATGTATTTATCACTGTACAAAGTTAACTCCTATCCTCCTTTTGAAACTAGTCTACTTCTAGACATGTTCATGACCTGTGTTTCAAGAATGAATGAATGACCTCTGTTCACTAGGGAAGTATAGAATGTAAATGATCATAGGTCTAGTGGGAGGAACACTCAACACACCCCAGAAGATCTCTTTAAGCTTCAGGTTGCCTGGAGTTTTTCAAGTCAAGCAAGCAGCTATGTTTATACATCCTTCAGCACAAGGAAGAAGCTGCTCTGGGCCAGAGGTAATTAATATCAGCAGTTAAACTGGCTGCTTCAAGAAAATAAGTAGCATCAGAAATAATTGCTTAGCTTTCCACTATTGTGCTCCAAAAAGTGTCCAGTTGTGATGTTCCTATCTGTTAAATGTTAGCTTAATATCTCTCAATACATAACAAAAGATAAGAAGGCCCACTCTTTTTCCCTGGGCTACTTCAGAAAGTTTATTACAGATTTTGTTTAGCTTGACAGAGGTTCACAAAGTTCTCAGTACTGAAGAAATAGGTGCAGGGGCCTGTGTCTTTTGAGGAGTCTAAGTTTTCATTGTAGGGTCACATCCAGAAGTCAGAGCTCCTTCCTGTGGCTCCCTTGCTCTCCAGTTTAATGTTATTACTGACTGAAGAGTGCTTGCCTCAAGGTATATTTTCCAGTTTGAGAGAATGGAGCCATTTGCAGGAGGTTTTTGAACATCTTTTTGTTTTATCAAAAAAGTCAGGCTCAAGGCTGGCTTCTGAAAACTTATTTTAGAATAAGGAAAGGAGTCATGACCCTGAGGCTTTGCTGTTTAAATCAACAGAAGTCTTTTGGAGTCTAGCTAGGCTAAATGAAAGAGCATGGGCTCTGCTGGTTGTGTCACAAATTTTCCGAAGTGTTTTTTCTGAACAAACCAGAAAAAGATTTGCCTAAAGGGAGACATGAATATGGGGCACATGAATAACTTTTTAATAGAGAAGTTCTGCTTTTTTAAGAGACAAAAATAAAAGGACTAAAAAGTGGGTACCACAGAGACAGGTGGAGAGAAGGCGGCACGAGGTTGACCTCTGTGTACTTTCAGTAGGATGCGCAGCATGGCTGGGGAGTTGGGTGGTCTTCTGAGACCGCTGGGCCATCCTTGAAATCTGCTGCCAGAGCTCAAAATGTCAGGTAGTAAAGTCCCTGTGCCAAGCTTAAAACATGGGGCTCAGCCTGGAAGTAAAAAGTGGATGAGATGCCTTTTCCCCTGGTCTCCTTTGAATTACCTGCAGTGAGGAGACTGGGAGAACATCTGTCTACCTGACTGAGGATTTCTTTTTCAAGTCTTTTGGAAAGAAATGGAGTAAATTGATCTTTGTTTAACTTAATAGTATGTAATCAATACTGGTATCCTTTGCTGCCTTCTTGGAAATGTTGGTGTCTTCTGGACTCTTTTGAGGACAAACTATGAGGGCATGACCACACGTAGTACAATACAAAAAATGACTGTAAATAAATCTCTACACATAAATGCCCCAGACCTCTCTACAAAGATACTTTTTAATCTATTTCTTCACCTTCCCTCCCACCCTCTATTTTCACGTTTGGACTTGGGTAGCTGTAGTGTGAAACAGAGGTATATATTTTTGTCTGCTTAGGACATGAGAAAGGGCACAGTGGTTTCTGTTTCGGCAGCTGTTTTTAGAGGCCAGAGCGCTAACTGTATTTATTTATTAGTGAGTTGTTTTGGTTATATTTTTTTCCCCTAATATAACTTGTTGCAATTTTACTGTAATCAGTGGACATGCTTTCCCTTTTTTATAAAAGAGATTGGCCCAAGAGAATTTCATGGATTATTCCCTTTTGACCTCTAAATTCCCCAGGTTAAGATTTTTTCCTGCATGGTTCCATTATAATCTAGATCTGAATGCATCCTCTTGGTATGTGAAATAGCAGAAGTATATGCCCCATCTTTTCTGAGGACATAAGCCATAGCCCTCAGAAATGAATTTGCTGCTTCTCTAAACCAGGAGCCGTTGAAGAAATTACATTTGGATGAATAATGAAAATATATTGCAGTCAAAGAAAAATGGCAGATTCTTTTTGACAGCAGCCGTGGTTTCTAATGCTTCCTTAATATCTGAAGTGATGGTTAATCCAATGAAATATGCAAAATTGCTTATGTAAATCTGACTTTCATAAACAGGAATTTTCTTAAAACTTTGTAGTGTTACAAGATTCAGATCTAAACTTACTTTTGTGATGCAAATAAATGGTCACATACATATATCATCACTGCTGAGCTTTCCAGTACTTCTGAAAGAAGCATTTTCATCCACTTGAAAACAGCATCTTTCTCTGCAAAAGTTTACTCACAGCAAGAGCAAGTGTGTTTGTTCTGAACAGTAGCAGAAATGTGCTGCTTGCCCCTGGATTAAAATTCTCAAGCTGAAGACTGACTTCCCCTCTTCCTTCCTGTTCAAATTGTGAAATTGGCCTGAAAATAATATTTTTTTTTTCTTTCCTGTTTCTGAGTCATTTGGATGCTCTGTGTTATGACCAGGAGTAATGGGGTCCTTCTTAAAAAATGAAAATGTGAAACACTGTTTCTCTGGATTCCAGCTGTTCAGGCCTTAAGATAAAACAAATGTCATGCGTATCACAATAAATCCTGAAAACTAGTAAAACAATGAAAAAAATGTGATCAGAAGCTGTGCAGACACACACAGATGGAAATAATCGCTTAAGGGCTGATAAAGTTTTTGCTGACTTTTCTTCTGGTGCTTGTCATGTGGCAGCTACTAGCATCGTGTGGAAAGAACAGGGAGCAGCATATTCACCCTATAGCAGTTGGGGCTGGTGCAGTTACCTGAACTCTCCAGTTCTCTGCTTTTAGGTCTCAAGAGATAAGGCAGGGGAGAAAAGTACTAATTAGTATATGAGTATATGCTAGATGCTGGTGTATAGCCACCTATAAAATTCTTATTTAAGTATGCTAATTTTTCAAGAATGGGATAGTAGCTCCTAAAATTTTTCATGCATCTTGTAGCAATGGTCTGTGTTCAGGATTTAAGTCGGCCAAAGCAAGAGATTTTCCCCTTGCTGTGTGTTTTTTAGTAAATACAGCTATTTGGGCTCTGCTACCCCTGTAGTTTTTCACAACAGGTTTGTTGCATAAAGACTGTGTTTTGCTTTTTTTAAAAAAAGGCGACAGTCCACATAAACAGTTCCAAGACAATAGACTCTGAGGTTGTAAACACATGCTTGTGACCTTATTAAGATGAAGTGAATTTTGGTTTGAGAAGAGGAAAAGCTTGTGGTTGAGCAAATACAGTCACAATAATAACAAAGGAAAACAGAAAATTACTGTCACATAATTATTTTGGGAGTCTCACTTCTCTGTCCTGCCCAATGCTGCCTCTTTGTGACGACCTTTATTTCAGGACAGACATAGTTCAACCTAACTGATATCTAGGATTGTCATAACTCATGGAAGTTTGTGTTAAATTTTTACTTACTATGTTATTCAAAGGAACAAAACTGCACAAAATTAATTTTGCAATCCAGAATTGCTACCAAGTGGAAGCTAGTGCAAGTACTTCCAAGTATTATCAAAATGGCTGTTCCTTGAAGGATCACAGATATGAAGATTATTTGTGTAACTTAGCTCCAATCAGCCTAGAAAGATACATAAAATGTTTGATGAGGTTTTAGTAGTTCAGCATTGTTCCAGTTACTAATTAACCGTACAAGCAGCACCAAAGATCACTGCAAGTCATTTAGTGGCTCCACCTTTCTAACATGGCATTTCAAATAGATGATGTGCAAACGTTTACTTGTTTATTTTCTGGCCTTTTGGTATTATCAGCATTGTGTTACTTTCCATTATACTACCTGTGATGAAGATAGCATATGTAAATAAACCTGAGAAGAGATGGAGCCGGGGACAGCTCATATATGTCAGTGTTCATTTAGGTTAATCAACCAGCTGGTCTTTCATCCCAGTTCCTTATTCTCCCCTCTTTTCTCCCCAGAGCAAGACAGAGATTCATGCTTCCTGACTGCCTGCCTGAAGAGGGTAGATTATGTCATTCTAGTGGCCAGATGGCCTGGCCACCGAATCCACTATGTCAACCTTAACAGTCTCAGAAGGGAAGCTCCCGGTCTCAGGACTGTCCCTTCATAGCCAGTGAGGAAGCACAGTGCTACAGGCATTTGCAGAAGCTGACCTGAAACTTTGCAGGCAGCACTGGTTTTGTAGAGAGGGCTATTCATCTGACACCTCTAAGTGGCTTCTTCCGATATACCAGTATAAAGGAACTGAATAACGCCAACGGTGTGCGCAGCTGACGCGGGGACGCGCACAACGTTGTGCTACCACCTAAAGCACGCACACATGAAGGTGCCCCTGCCACCTTCAGGCTGAATTTTGGATGCAACTTTTGTTTTGACATATCGTCGTAGCGCAGCTAGGTTTTGCTGTGCATAAGTCTTATCTTGTCTCGTAATTCTTTTGTGTATATAGGGCAAGCACACCACACTAGAAACAAAACCAAATGCAGGAACTCTATTTAATTGAATTGGAGATGCTGATGGAGAAAGAAAGCAAATGGAAATAAAGCACAGAGATGCAGTGGGAAACTGTTCTTTCTATTCCTGTCTATGTCACTCCGGCTTGTTTTCCTTAGGTACTGAATTACATCTTCAGCCAGTATACTTTAGCTCTCTTTCACTGGCATCAATCTTGTTCTGTTGCTGTTAACTTACCGAGACTTAAGGTTCAAGTCACTGTTTGCCCAGCCCTAAATTTAACAAAGGCTTTTCCTCTTTTAAAATGTACTTGAGTGTTGGTATGAAGATGCATTGGAAAGAAGGGCTTGTGACGGACCTTGTTTAGTCTACTGCCAAATTAGTTCTCCTTTTGAGGGAGCTTTGCAAGTTTTAATTATGGTATTTCTACAAAATCCTTGAAGTAAAGCACAAGTTTTATGTATTTTCTTATTCCTTCTTAAGGAAGGAGTAGTTACGGCTCAACCACAGAACCTAAAGTGTTTGTTTAAAACTATATATCATAAGATTTCTGCAATCCAAATCCACATTTAATGAGTGTACAATACGTGTGTTCTAGTCTGTTTGCATTCCTGGTGATGTGTGACAGAAGCATAAGTTGTAAATGAAATCCATCCCTAAAAGAATAGATGACAAGGCAGTGTATGATTTAATTCCCTTTGCATGAGTCACTTCATTTTCACATGTCCCTCTACACTTGATTGGACACACTGATATTTTAAATGCATTACAAATTTAATCAAAGGCATCAAATAAGATACACAGTATTGAAATTACATCCAGGAAGACATCTGGGACTATGGAGTGGGAATTATTCTTGCATAAAACCCAGAGATTTTATACTTTACTAGATTAATTGAATAAACAAAGGAATATTGAAACTCCTCGGAAGTTTATATGGAAGGTGAAGTCATGGCATTTGCCAGATGGCAAATCAATGCATTGATCTTGAATAGACTTGTGTATTTGAATAACTTCAAGGGTGACTCCATTGGACTTTTTTCTGCTCAGCCTGTTGAGAGTGCTCAGATGAGACCAAGAGGACTAATCCCATATGCAAAGTCATTCAGAGTTGTGTTATCAAGTTCAGGGAGCTGAAGGTTCAGTCTTGCAGATTTCATTTACACAGAAATGTCTATTGCCCTTTGAGAACTATAGCTTAGAAAGGAATAAACTCTTGAAGTGACGTTGATTATACAATTATTGCTTTACTATCAAGATATAATACCCTGAAGGTATCTGAAGCTATGTTCTTTAGCTTTCCATATAGTATATAATCTTCCTCACGTCTGTAAAATATACACTCCTCTTGAAACCAAGGTCCAAAACATTACTTATTTTCTCTACAGATTTGCTCCATATGGAAAACATGCCAGACTATGATAACAGCAAGAAAAATCAGAAGTCAAAGTTCAAAATTCTGTTCAGGTGACTAAACAATTTCAAATAATTAACAAAATGGCCTTCTCCAGAGTCCATTCTACAATATGGTTAATTTTCTATTGATTTTTTTTCAATGATTTAGAGTTAAGAAGAGACTGAAGAGATTAAAGTCAATCAGAGCAGCATAATAAATATATATCATTTTATTTCTTACTATGTGTGGAATCTACATAGTTACGTTTATGCGTTAGAATGGGATTGGAACAAAATTTGTAAATTGAAAGCATCACAAATCTCATCTTTGACCTTTAATGAAATCTCAGGTGTGCAGCGCATGTTGAAATAGATTAACAAGCTTATATAAAACAAAAGGTGGTAAAATTGATTGCAGCTGACCTTAGAAAAATTTTCATTCATTGTTTATGAATCAGCTTATTACACTACAAGAAAGTTATATTAACTTAAATATTTCTGAGCAACTTCTTGAACTCTGCATAAAACCCCATACTCTGTCAATACGTCTGACCAGGATTGTCTTAAGTTCTTGTACTAGCCACCTTTTCTCGATCCATCTTTTTTTACTATTTTGGAAATAATTTACACTATCTCAGCTTAGGTGTCAATATTTAAATGTAAGTAAGGAAACAAATAGTAAGTATTGAACTGGTATAAATCAGTCGTAAGAGGTTTCTTGTCCCATAGTCTCTTACTCTACAGATCTCATTGTTGCAATTTGCACCCTGAGTGGTTTCAGTGAATGCCTGTGCTGCGCCTTAGTCATAGACTACTCCAGAAATAGTTCAGGTTACAGCAAACAGAAATGCCCAGGTCTTAAAATGACATACACAAAATGGTTGCTGCTCAGGAGCTGAACTCCCATTTACCCTTTGTTTTATTATTTAAAATTTTAGTAAACAAATGGTTATTTCTGCAGAACAAAAAGGCAAGCAATGATGTACTTCTCCATAATATGCTATTGAAAGCAATTATGAACTCCAAGATGAAGAAATATTGTAATTTACAGGACAGTTATTTTGTAAATTCATGTTTTCTTTACCATCTTTCATGTAGCAGTCTCTGAGTTGCTTTGCTCTAGCCTAAGATGGAAGATGTATTTTGAAACAGATCAGTCCTTCATTTAATTTCATGTAGCAATACTTAAGCCTATTCTGTTCAGCTCTGACCATATAGACAGTATCATTTGAAAAGCTGCGTATTACTTTAGCTTGATTTGTTTGGCACAGAAGAGCAAACTGAGAAAAATTCAAGGTTCAGTTTTCCATCAGGTGGGGAGTATTTGGTCTTGTCTTTTTTTTTGGTTTTTTTTGGGTTTTTTTTTTTTTTTAAACTCAGATGTGAATGAGAGACTTCTGTGAGTGTTTTAACAAAATGCCCAACAGCTGGAAAGTGTTTGAAAATCAGAGATTTGAAAAACTTATAAACAAGTTCCTTCTCCTGCTGCTCTGATCTGCCACAAAGACTGAGAGCCTTTCTTCCTCTTAGGTTAAGAAAAAATGTTGAAAACTACGTTCTTCATATATAAGGCTGGAAGGAAATTGGCCTGAATGAATAAATTGAACAGATGTTCTATTATGCAGATAAAATAAATAGCTCTGTTTTGTGAAAGCACTATCAAATTGCCAACTACACAATCCAAAATACTCTTGCAGAACTTAGCAGGTTCATAGCACCCATGGTAAACTCAGTAGCTGTAAAACTGACTCTTTCTATGGCTATTTGCTGACTTCATACCCCTTCAATACTGAACGGGTTACGAGCTTCATCTTTGGGCTACGAATAGTTTAATTTAGTGTCTAAGAAACTGATTGAAATGAGACAACATAAAAAAAGCTGTTGTTTTCACTGTAAGGTGAAAAGTGAGCACCATCAGGTTTATTTGTCTGGGTTTCTGGTTATTTTCCTGTTTTGTAGAGGATTTTTTGCTGGAAGAAGTTTGCTTTTAAAACCGAAGAAGTCAGAAGCCATCCCTACATCTAGATTAGAGAGAGATGAACAATGAAAAATGGATTCATTGAAGTCTGTTTAAGGACCTGGTTAAAATTCTGGCTTTCTCTAACAGTAGGGAATGTGTTCTATTACTCACTTCCTTGGATTAGATCTAACAAATCTGTCAAAGCAAAAATACAAGTTATTTCCTTCTTGCATTTGTAATAGAGGCTGTCCTAAAGCTCATACTGAATTTGTGCCTCAGAAAACTTTCTTGCTAGAGTTGCAGTGTTTAGGGTGATAGGAAAAACGTAAAGTCCTGTCTGTTTCTGGAAATGTAAGCATCTCATCGCACTTTTTTTGTTTTGGTTTAGGTGTGGCAGTCTTAGGGTACAGGGAAAATTCCATCTTGGTTAATTATGTTCTGTCTCTCCAATTGTCTGCATTTAGACACAGTCATTTCCTTTTCTTCCAGCCCTGTTTCTCACTGTGGTGTTTATATGAAATGTTAAACAGCTGCTTTCTGAAGATCCAGAGGTGGATATATTTACAACACAGGTAAAGGAATTCCTGCAAATGCTCTGTACTCTAGAAGGTGGTTTGCTGGGCTTTTTTTAATCCTGAAATCCTTAAAGTAGTCCATAAGCTTTTGTGACAAAATCCAACATCCTTTTAGGAAAGATGTAAACATCCTTTGGACAGTCGTGCTTTTAACCTCTGAAAAAAATGACCTTCAAAAGAGGTGGAAAGGCTCATTTAATAAACAGAAATAAATTCGACACCTTTTGTTAAGAAAACTATGGAAGTTAAAGTGTCACTGCTGTATGCTGTGCCTTACCAAAATGGGAGGAGCTGACTATGGGCCTTGTTAAAGTATCCGTCTAGCATCAGGAATTTTAGAGTGATCTATAATAGATGTAAGTAGGTTGTGTACAATTGGGAATATGCACTCTGTGCAAGCCTGCACTCATTATTACAGCGTGACCTAGCTTTGACTCTGCATAGTCAATTAAAAGAAGGGCTAAGTCAAGTGAAAAAGGCTGTATCTGTGCATGGAGAAACTACCCATTCCTTCACTGTAGATGTTAAAATACTAACAGTTAGTGAGGGGTTTTTTTAAAAAAAGCCCAAACTTATTAAGCCTGCAAAATGAAGACTCCATGAAGTAATTCCCAGCCTGCACCCTCCTGCCTACGCAGTTTTAATTCAGTCTTTTTGCCATATATAAGGCCAGTTTTAATTATGATTTTATACTATTTTTCTGACAGGAGTCCTTCTTCATTTGGTGCACAAGTTAGATGGTGCTTATTTAATAATCTTATATTAACTTCACTTTTTGGCACAAGGTCTTTTGTACCCCATTACTAAAACCCTGTCTGAAGAGAGAATTAATTATTTCTCCTTTTGCTTTTTTGGCAGTACCCATCACTGAATGTCTGAGCACTGCATAGGCTTTCCTCTAGCTTCACACCAAACCCATGAGGGTTTGGGAGAGGCTGATATGGTTCCCATTTTATCCTCAGAAAAAATGAAGCCCAAAGCAAACTTCAGTTGAAATTACTTGCTAGTTTTTAAATGGCAAGTCTGCATTTTTTCAGGTTCCTGGCTGTTGTATCAGGATTTTATCATTTCAGTGCTTAGCTCCTTATATGAGTTGCAGCTAGGATTTCTGCAGAGTGATACATTTGACATCCATAAAATCAAAGCACAGTATTAATGATTACTGCTAAAATGCATTTTTTTTTAATGATTACTCAGCCTTTGACAAGTACAGGCTTAAAATCCAGGTTTTGGTCAGCTTTCACCTGCCTTTTCTTCCTGTAGAACTCTGTTTTAATGCCAGACCCAGCCAAGAAACAGTATTCCAAATATACAAATATTTCCTTGAGCTTCAGGAATTTTTTCATTCAAATCCAAGCTGACACATCTTCCCTCCACCTTTTCCCCTAGCACCCAACAACTGCATTTTTTGCCTGTCCAAAGCTCAGCAATATTTCATTTCAGAAAGCAGAGGCTGTTTTCACAGCACAAACAGTTCAGTGTTTCAGGAGCAAATTATATTCTGTTTTTCCCTGGCTCTCAGACTGAGGGATTATTGAAACACCAGAAATTCTTTCTCCTCAGTGGTCTACTCAATCACATGGAAAGCATGGTCTCCCCAGCCAGCCCTGGTGTCTTTTCTCCTCTTTGTCCTAGCTGTCTCTGGTCCTTACCCAATCCTCTCTTTTCCTGCCCTGAAATCTCTTTTCTGTGTTGCATTCAGTGAAATAGCCACTTACTCATAGGGCTGGAAGGCGGGGGAAGGGAGAGCACAGAGGGCAACCTTCACACTTGCCATTCAAGGTGCCCATGCTCCAGCAGCTGGAAATGCTGGTCATGTGCTCAGTACTGACACCTTTGGCGGAGTTTTCACCGCAGAATTGAAGAAAATTCTGCTGAGCATGTGCAAACTGTTTTTTCAAGTGCCTTTAAAATGGTTGAATTAGACATTAGTTCAAGGGAATGAAACAGCATGCCTGCATGACATAAAATCACTTCCTCCCAAATGTTAATCTCAGTATTTCAAAATTTTATGAACGCTTTGAAACACTAAAATGACCTGAGAAATGTTATCTAATTTTTTGTTTGTTTTTTAAAATATATGGGGAGTGAAGGGAGTCAAGTAGCAACAGAGAGATATTTCTCTGACTTTCTGCTTAGAGATGATCAAACTATTTTGGCTGATAATGTCCAAACAGATTCAGCCTGAGGCATACCCTGAGCATGGGGAGCTTTAGTCTCCATGGCTTCAGTTCTTTATGACTTTCCTGGACTTCAAACAAGATCATATAAATTGGAAGTATTATGCAATTTTAATAATGGGCTATGTTACCAGTTCGCTCACAACAAACCAGTCAGCATAACTGAAATTCCTAGGTATACTGTGGTTATTAAAAATGAGGGGTTTGTGACTTACCTTCTAGCACGTCATAAATATATTTAAAAGAAAATAAATTAGCTTTTCTGCTTTAAACTTAACTAGATTTTCTGCAACTTTCCCCAAACCATAGTGGATCATGTACTGCAAAACAAGATTTAGTTGTACTTGACTTCTTACTCCACCCCTGTAAATGATCCCTTTCTTTTAAATGTTGGACTCTGTAAACTTGATGTTAGCAAAGGTGAAACTATCAGAGACTGATTTTTCACCCAGATGAGACAACTTTATTCTGGTTGTATAAAAAGTCTGGGAAAGTGGCCCTAGTGGCTACTGTGAATAATTCAGGGGTATAATCTGTAGATTTTACGACCTACAGGCATCAGTATCTAGCACTTTTTTTTTTTTTTTCTCCAAAGGTGCAGATGGAATTCCTAAATAAGGCAGCCATTGAGATGAAGTTTGTCTTCTGAAACAAGCTTATGAATTCACCAAAACAGGCCTCAGGTATAGATATTAAAAGCAAACTGAAAAACTGATACAGTGGCTGCACCAGCAGTAACAGGGCCTGGTTTTATCTTGATATTATTAGCATGCAACTCAAAATGGCACCGCGTTGATCTTGCAGATATATACTGTGGTACCCAATGACTGTTTACTTACCTTGATATCAGCAGTGTGTTTGTCCTGCAGATAAATGAAGGCCTAGTTATCCTGGATTAAAACAGTGGTGAAACAAGTTTGTTGGATTTTTAGCTAAGTAAATAGCTGAAATAGCCTGTGATTCTCCCACAGGCTTGCATTTCTACCAAGAGCATAGTTTAAATGACAAATATCACTGCTGTTTAAAATTGAGGTAGCCAACCCAGGTTAAGCACCCGCAAAGACAGGCATTTCTCCAGCAAAGACAGGATATGAAGCATATTCCCGTACAGTATGATTGAAGTCTTGGAAAACTATTCATTTGGAGAATCAATGAAAGAAGTTGCCATGACTCACAGTCTCCTCTGAAGCTATCAGAAAAATATGGTTTCAGCCGCGAACACTGTAGGCTGTTGATTTGTCTCAGCTGCTGCATTTTGCTTTCTTGTTTTCTATCATTCCCAAGGGCTATCACAGTCTGTCTTTTTTCTTCGTCTTCTGTTCAGTAGAGATATTCTGGGACTTTCCTTGAACATACCTGCTGTAAGAAGAGTGTTCAAGGCATCTCTGGGAAATTTTGATGTGGCCATTTTTCAATGAATTAATTATGTTAATGCATGCTGAGCTTTCTAAATTCATTTCCAGGAACCTCTTTTCCTAAAGTGTCAAATTTGGTGCGGCACTTCTGAAAATCATGAGATATGAAACAAGTTTCAGGCTCTGTCACTGGTCCACTGTGAGACTTAGAGCCAGGCATCTTCTGTCTTAGTTCTCTCACTTATAAAATCTGTATAATGCTATTTTTTACCCAGCTGTGATAAAGTACTTGGAAATCTAGATGCAAAGTATCATACTCATGATAAAGTATCCCTTACTGCATAGCAAAGAAGGACATGTTGCAATGTTGTATGTTTTATAAACAATTCTGAAATCTCTGCAAGGTACTGTTTGTAGTACAGGGAATCTATTATTACTACATACTTATTCTGGGCTTTTTCTTTTTGATACAGGCCGTATTTTGCTATGAGTTTTCCTGACATCTCCCGTGTGTTGGAAGACAGTTGTGGGACATCTCTTTTACAGTTAGGTCCTGAAATCCACTACTTATGAATCAAAATAAAGAAATGAAGCTTCTGTCAGACAAAAAAAAAAAAAAAAAAAAAAGAGAGAGAGAAAAAGAACAACATTTATATCATAGAGATTGATGAGATTCTCAACCAATGTAGAATAACATTTTGTAAAATCACTTCCTTCTAGGTGATGACAGATTTCAGGGATTAAAAGTAAATACAAGTGGTATAATTCCTTTTCCAGTCTTGCAATTCCTCCCATAATAATAGACTGATTACTCTTTTCATTTTAAGCTTTTTGGCCTATTTCTGAGTGGTGCTGTATATCCACTGCTTCCAGGGAAATCAGAGTTGTGCATGCTCATTACCTCACTAAACTAAATGTCTAGAGCACAAAGCTTGTGATGCCGTCATGGATTAATTAAAAATTACAACCACAAGTATGATGAGTTGGTCCATGCATTTTGTTTTATTCTAATTAAGATAATTTGAACCATTTTTATAACTGTTCATTTAATGCAGACTTCTCTGTTAAGTAACAGTACCACCAATCACTGCCTGTACAATAGAGCAGAATAGCAATAACTAAATTTCATTTTACTCCTGGGTGTTTTCACAATTGATAAAAGCAGATGCATTGTATTGCATTAGGCCTGAATTGAGTTCTTTTGCATTTGTGGTTCTTCTGCATGGATCTTTGTAGAAGGGAAGAAATTTTTTCTGTTAAGGTATTTCCTTAGATCCCACCCTGCGTGGAGTATTGTGAGAGATTAGCTCTAAATTGCTGATAAAATGAGTAATGGTAATGGGTAGCAAGCTATTGTCATGCAAGACAGCTTGGTTTGCCAAGAGTTAGTACTATTTCATATTCAAAGGCTTGACTTTATCCCTTTCAGAATTCAGACCTGAGTTGCAAAGTTTTTAGCTCTGGAGTTGAACTTCACTTAGAGTATAGCATACCTGGATTCTGCATATTTTATGTAATATCCTCTTTATTTTGTTTATATCTGGTCTAAATTTTGGACTTTTTATAAGCAGATAAAATCAAGAAAGTTCTGCATAGATTTATTTCTCATAGCTCGGGCAAATGCTCTGCATATATTACTGCTGCTGAGCTACCTTGCCGTGGAAGCTTTAGAAAACACTAGAAGACTCAGCTGAACTTATCACTGTTTCTTTGTAGGTAACACTGACGTACATGGTAATTCAAAGAGTTTACTGTCTATATTAGAAAGTAAAATATTTTTCAGTTTGTGCATAATTAGATATAATCTTTCTTGCATGCGTAATATGAGAGTTCAGTTAAAATAATGGAAAATCAATTCTGTGAGGGGAAATAAGATTATCCTTTCAAAAAAAACATCTGGAGGAAAGGTATTTATGTACTAAAGGGTCATACGTTATTTGATGACGGAACTATCAAAAACATTTTTAAGGTCTTGGGTTTGGGGTTTTTTTAGTAATCTTTTAAGAACCTTGATATTTTTCCTAGAATTGAATTAACTTCTGCACAGAAAGCAAGTGTTACAGTCTGAAAGGCAGGACTGCTGGGAATTTGGGTAAGCAAGGCACAAGTGAAGGGCATCTAGAACTGCTTTAGTGCTTAAAAAAACCCAAAACATATCCAGCCACAAACTGGAGCTGTTGAGAAACAGCAAAAAGTTTGTAAAAATGATGACCTCAAGTGTCTTCTGCCATTTAGGGCTAATTGTATTGAACAATCTACTGCCCTTGCAATTGAACTAGAAGCCTGGCCAGATTTCAAATCTATGCCCCAGTTTACGACTTCATTTAAGTCTATAACCAAAGAGCAAACCTGTGGCTCACCTGTAATTTTTAACAGGTCCCACTGTGGTTCTTTTGTGTTAACAGAAGGAGATCTTGGCACTGTACCATGGCTGTGTTCCTTTATTGATTGTAGAGAGCTCTATGGAGGTGCTTTGAAAAATTGACTTCTGTTGAAAAGAGCGTGAAAGGCCGCAAATTCTCACTCTTTTTCCCAAGGTTCGCCAAACCATTTTCCAGGGTGCAGAAAACTGTATAATTTCTTGTAGCAAGAAGTGGTCAAACTCTCTAGATTAAGAATACTTTTACTTCCTTTATAGAGTAAGTTTAGCAGAGCTGCAGGAAGAGCTCCCTGATGGTACATATTAGGGAAGGAGCCTCCCTCTAGCTGAGTCTGTAGGAGCTGCACTAGCCTCTTGTCTGCAGAAGACAGTTATTTGCACATCTGACATGCCATTAAAATGCCAGTGAACATATTTTATGTATTTTGGAGCTTTTTATTGCTATCATAACTCCACACAGAATAAATGAATGTCGCTGTAATTCTAGCTGGAGTTGAGCTCATTCAGCTGAAGTAGCGTAACCTGCAGCTCTCATTGTTTCCGGCTTCGGAAATTCAGAGCATCCATTTGGTGCTCAGAGCCCAAGGATACCTCTTGCAGTGACACTTGCTCGGACTGGTGGACGCAGTGTCTCAGCTGCGTGCTGCTCTGCCATTCACCTGCACTTGCGGACACCACTGGATTCAGAGTTTGGCACTGTGGTGCTGCAAGCCGGGCTCATGCATCAGCATGTTGATGCGTGTGTGGAGAGGCTTCAGGACTCTCCCTGTAATGATTATATGGGACTGATAGTTGTTGTTCATGGTGAATTACATGAAGGGAGCAGTCTCAAGTTCAGTCTTCACTGCGTCTGCCATACAGTGATGGCCTAGATTAAAATGTGCAACAGCACATGGCTGACATTAGCTATTTCACGTTTTGTCAGTGTGTGTATTTGCAAAATAATGGGAAAGTCTCCCTTTATTGTGCTGTGGACAATATGCTGAATCAACAGTGGCTATTGAGCTTCCACTGAATATTAACTTCTACTGCATTTTGCAAACATACTTAGGAAAAAGTGATCATGCGAGCTTAAGCTATTGATTGTAATGTAGATCTGCTACCGATTACTACTGCCAGTTCTTCCTACAAAGAATGCCAGGCTAATGCTCTGGTTAGCTTTTCAGTGTCATGGTGACAGGACCTGTGAACTGTTCTTTGTCTGATGTCAGGTGGTTTCATTGCCTTTCAGGATAAAGCCATCTTTTCCTGTTGGTGGTAGCTGTTAGCAACTTACTATAGAATCTGTTTGATGTTGTGCTTTTGTTTGTTTGTTTGTTTGAACTATTCTACAATGACAATTAGACTAAGGGTCAAGTTTAGCAGTCTCTTCCCACAAACTCTAAAGTAAGCCTTTCTGATATCAACGGGATTGTTTGGATGTAACTAGTGGAAGAATTGTATCCTGTATTCTTGCTCAAGAGAGAAGTCAAAAGGTTGAAGTCCACCTAAAGATTGATGTTATCATCAGAAATGCAAATAAAGGAGATGGGAGTCAGGAGGCTGAATGAAGGATGATGGGTCAGCATCTTGGTAACTCCCAGATGATGGCATGTGGAAATCCTGGAGGGCACTTTCAGACACTGGATCTAGGGATATCATAAATTAGTTAACTCAGTAGACTAGTGAGTTAAACTAGCAGCTCTCCACGGTGTGTAGGATCACAGCAATGTGAAGTTTTATTGACATATTTCTTGTGCTCCAGGCTGGAAAGGGCAGATGAGGTATCCTGTATTTGCATCCAAGAAACTTTCTATGCAAATCCTGTTCCATTGACTGCAGTCAACTCATTCACACTTGAGCATCATTGAACATGCAATGTCATTGTTTCTCATGGCATTTTATGTTGAAGAGTATTAACGCTGCAATATAATATATCATAAATTATTATAAATGAATAATTATATTATTATAGATAAATAAATTATATTATTATAAATTAATAGATTAGACTTGATCTTCAGAATGTATTAATAGCACGCATCACATATTTCCCGATTATTTGCCTTCTCAAAGAAGTTGTGGCTTGAAATTAGTCGATCTGCGTTTTGTTAAACTTGCAGAGATGTATTTGAAACAAATACTTTTTAAATGGCAGGGCACTTCAGTTATCTGCTTTGCAATCCTCCACTTTAGTGTGATCATGACTTTGAGGAGCAGTGAAGCAACCTTTGAAAGCTAGTTCACTTGGACAGCTTGTAATAAAAGGCTCTGTGTCAGTAAGCAATATATATGTGATAAGAGTCTGTGACTTGAATTATACACAAAAGTGAAATGAACTGGTGTTGCTACTGATCATGATGTGCGAGGTCAGTACAAACTACTGAAACACTGGATTGCAAAACAATATGTTCTTGGTGGTAAGAGTCCGAACTCAGTGCAGCTTGATCATTGTAGGGAAGCATAGAACTGCGCAATAAAATTAATGCTGTTTAAAGTCAGTTTCTACGAAAGGGTTACGAAATCTGAAGGAAGTTAGAAAGTGTTTTGGTTTTTTAAATGTTCTGAAATTCTCATTCCCATGCCTTTCTATTTGTGCACTTCACCTCAGTGACAGTAGCAGCTGAGGAAGGAAGCCCAGCTGAAGCCCAAAGGATTAATGAAAGGGAGGGAGTGGCAATTCCTTTTCCTTTTTGAATGTGTTGGTGTCTTTTCTCAACACTAGTGATGAATATGAAAGCAAAAAAGACTGAGAAGTTAAGAAGCTGGGACTTGAGAGAAAGAGCTACTTTCCATAAGGACAGTAAACACAGGAATGTACTGTTAGTGAAACTGCTGGAACCAAATAGAGTAGAAATAAGTTAAAAAATCACCCACTTCTTTTTGGTGAGGATACACGATGATAAAAGCAGGACAGTGGACTTACAATTGGAAAAAGAAAAGAAATAAAAGCAAGCCAGAGGCTACATCCTGTCCATAAATTTCTTATGTTCTTTCAGCCATTTTTTAAGTGCTTTTAGCTCCAGTAAAACAATGGTCCAAAGGACTGAAGACTTTTCCATACTAGTGGAAACTTCATTGAAGTGAAGGACTTTAGTATGACGTTCTTATTGAATGAGTCATCATATTTGATCATTTCATTAGACCCTGAGAGGAGGACTGTAAGTCTGCTTGTTTTCTTTTTAATCCCCTAAAAAAAGGGGAGATTTTGCTACTTATCTAGCTCTACAAAAGATGGTGGCCATATCATGCTTCAATGTGCAGCCTAAAACACTGTGATTTATGCTCTCAGTTATATGAGTAAAAGGCACTGGCAGTACTGTTATTCCTCTAGTTCCTGGATGCTTGCTGCTTTACTACTGGTTGCAAAAAATGGGGCTGGGGTGGAAAACTTGATTAGTAGTGACTGTCTAGACAGCTGAAGAGACTGCAGCTACAAAAAAGAGGGTGGCAGGCCGAGCCAGGCCTGGGACGCGCAGCACCAGAGCTCCCTCAGCTTAGGAACATGGGAAAGGTCTGATCCTCCCAGAGGCACTCCTCTCCTGAGAAAGCACTGCAATCAACCTCCTGAATGGTGGTCTCACCTTATCTTAGCACATATGCATTAATTTTAATGGCAGTGTGTCCCAATGCCCCCAGTGTGTTGGCTCACATAAATGACAACTGATAGGATTACGCTACAACTCTGTATGGCAGAAGCCTGATGTAGTGGTTTCAACAGGTCCAACCTAGCTAATGGCCCAGGGGGGAATTTGTTCTTTTTTATCCTAGAGTGTTATGTATCAAAAGGACATAAAAAAGGAAATAAACCATAGGAAAACCAAATAAACTTCATTCCCAACCCTCTTCAGCCACAGCTGCAATGATCATGCACAGTAATGTTAACTGGTTTCCTTGTGCCTGCAGGCATGTTACCTTACCCGTTTACTCTTTAAGAATAAGAATTTGAGTAGACTTTGCCGAGAGATGGACTCCCAGTTCCAGGAAGGAGGCTTGATGTTCTCCCAGCCCAAAGGTTAAGGCTCTAATCCATCCCCTGGAGCTAAAACAAGACAATGATAAAACTTTCCTACTCCTTACAGAACATAATTGTTGTCAGAATATTTTGAAATGAACAAAGGTTACAGTTAAAAGTTTCCATCACATGTCTTCCCTATTGGCTTGGTTGCTGCCATTGTTCTGATTTTGAGAGTACAAAGATTCTGTAAAAACTTCTTATTTTTCACGACACTAGAGAATTACTGCTATTCACAGCTTGGGGAAACACCATCTTCCTCCTCCTCCTCAGCGTGGTTATTGTAGTTACTGCATTTGAACTGGCTGCCAATCCTTCGTCAAGATCCATCCAGGGCCACTAAAAGTGCCCCATCTATACCCAAAAAAGGGCAAAAATTTCATGAATATGTGTATCCATAAAAGTTCCTCTCAGATTCCTTTTGTCTGCTCGACTGAAAACCAGATTTATAAGGTCAATTTAAAGAAATTATAAAAGAAAGCACTTTCTTCTTACATGACATCTAAACATTATCCCAAGCACTATAGTTTTATTTAAGCACTTTTCTTTCTTGTTCCTCTATTCAGGTTTTGCTGTCTTTTATACCAAGGCACTACGGATAGCGAGGAATTTCTTGATTAGCTTAGCTGAATAAAAATCAAGTGTGGTTTGGCCATGTTCCTTTTATGACCCCATTATCATAATGTGTCTGGCCTTTTTACATAACTAAATTACTCTGTGGTTTGAGTGGTGAGGAAAGAGTCCTGATGTGTTTGTACTGTCAAACTTTTCAACACCATACTGTACATTTCTTCTAAGAGCACACTTGGAAAGGAAAATCCCTAGTTGCCACGTGGCTAGAGTTTAGGCAGGTCTTTACAAGAGCAGACACCTTAACAGAGCTGGGACTGAAGTTTGTTGTCTTGAAGAATTGAATGCAGACTCATAGCATGATTTTATTGAAATATTTAGTGTAACCCTATACAGCTGTTAGTTGTTTCTAGTTCTAGAAGGAGGTAAAACTATGTAGTACAAGTCAGCCTAACATGAGCAAATCTGAACTAAAATATGCCCATAACTTGCAGCACTAAAGACTCTTCTCTCAATGCCATCTTCAAGCAAAAAACTTTAAAGTCCAATCCTATAATTCTTACTGATGATTTAGCTCATGGATTACCCAGTCTGATTATTATTGAAATCAGTGTGCTTGCCAAGGTCTTATGACCTACTTCAGCCACTGGTAACATTAGCATATTGGTAAAATTAGCAGATTTGTAATTAGCTGGACTGAACTTTTAAGGCCATTTTGTGTCCTGTAGAATAAAGCCTGTCAGCTAACTCCATTAATCAGTCAGTTAAGTCTTCAGTGTACAGGAATTCAAACACATCTTTGAGCCCAAACTCCTGGGCCTGGGGAGGAAGTGAAATCCAAAATGAAGCTGAACAGGAGTATCACAGCTGCTGTATTCTCAAGCCTAGACCTGTTCATTAAAGAAGCTAGTAGCAGGAGACAGTAGTCTACTAAGTAGTCTAATTAATAGAACAGCAGTCTCCAAATTCCAGGGCTTTGGGAATCAAACCCAAAATCACAGTGCAGCAGAAGATGCGCTCATAACAAGCCAAAACTCTTGTTGCATTTCTTCCATGCACTCATCCAGGCCTTTTTCTGGATTTATTGCTTAATAAAGATGGAGTTTAATTTTAAACAGAAAAATGGAGGACAACTTTTTAGAAAATGGGCTGAGTTGTATTCTGACGTTTTGATGAAGAAAAATCAGATCTTAATTTCTCTTGGTTTTTAGTGGGGTGTTTTGCTAGCTATGGAACTGACTGACTCAGAGTCAGCCTTGAATCTTTTTGTAAAATTGCCTTTTAGGTATGCTTCGCTGTTTTTTCAAAGGGGTGTGTTAAGTACTGTGAGGTTTAGTCAAAATAATGGAAAATTTGAATATCTGTCAGTACGCAAAGGATATTTGTAGCTGTATTGATACAAGAGCAAGAATTGTCAGTTTAAGACTGTATCGATAATTTATCTTTTATTGAACCAAGAATAATTAATTTAATCTTTACTTAATAATAAATCCAGAAGAGGACCTTCTGGGCCCCCAAGCTTGAACATTCTAAAATGTTCTTGTTCCAATAAGAAGTATCACATTATCTACCTTGTCTACTTAAACACATGTTGAAAATGATGAATTAGTGGCTATTTTGGGTGCATTTTTACTGTGTTGTTATCTTGAGTCTCATTTGACTTACGCAACTGTTTTCAAAGTTATAAACATGTACTCTTTATATGCCAAATTGAATCGTGATCTTTTTTCTCTGTTTGCTAGAGTCACACTTTCAAAAGAAGTATAGTTTACACAGTTACAGGGGAATGAAAGGTAAAATAGAGGATTTGTTCACCTTATCCAGTTTGGGTTCAGAGAGAGAGCTTGCACAGAGGATGCAAATTGATCCCCATTGCACTAACAGGGAAATCCTAAGCAGAAGTACCATTGCAATTTTTCTTAAGTTCTCACCAGGGGAGTAGTTAGAAACTGCTGCCAAGCCACCCTTGGAGCACTTCTTGATAGGGGCTGTCCAAGAGATGTGCTGCACCGGAGCATCTCCCCCACCAAGCCTGACCATTCTGTGTGCTGTGGTATCTGGCTCGAGGCCTTCTGGATAAATTAAGCTTGCAATGAGCTTTTGTCACTTCATGATCACAACAGACACAACCCTGCTAAGTGAATGATACAAGGCTGCAAGATTCACTGAAGCCTTTATAAGGTGCTTTGTTTTCTCATTTAAGGATTTCAGAGTGTTTTATGAATCTGGAGTCTCCTCTGAAAAATAGTGATAGGTTTTAAAAGCTGGTTTCTTGCTGAAGGAGAAGAAAAAAGTACAAAGTATGAGTGTATACTATGTTGACTAGGCTGGTGGCTAGAGAAGGTCAAGCAATATGCAGATAGATTCCCCTCCCTCCCTTTTTCCAAATTTCTGTGAAAATGGTAGCCTACTCTCCTCCAAAACCCTTGTGTGACTGGAGAAATTCAGCACTGTACAGGCCTTTGCTTTTTGATAATGGATTACTGAAGTATTTCTTCTGATTTAAAAGTGTTTGAATAGCAAGAGATGTGTATCCCTACAACAGTACTTTCTGGTAAACTCTGTAATAGTGCTTAATCTTCGACACCCTCAGGAGGTTCTTCAAATTTTTAACATGTAATCACACAGTATGCCTCTGTAGTTTAAGTGCATGTATGCTATGCAGGAGCCTTTGCTAGAAGCAAAGATGAATCATAGAACTGTCTAGGTCGGAAGGGACCTTTAAGATCATCAAGTCCAACCATTAACCTAACACTGCCAAAACCACCACTAAACCATGTTCCTCAGCACCGTGTCTACCCATCTTTTAAATACCTCCAGGGATGGACATTCCACCAGTCCCCTGGGCAGCCTGTTCCAATGTCTGATAACCCTTTCAGTGAGGAATTTTTTTCCTAATATCCAACCTAAACATCCCCTGGCACAACTTGAGGCCATTTCCTCTTGTCCTATCACTTGTTACTTGGGAGGAGTGATCAACCCCCACCTCGCTATAACCTCCTTTCAGATAGTTGTAGAGAGTGATAAGGTCTCCCCTCAGTCCCTTTTTCTCCAGACTAAACAACCCCAGTTCTCTCAGCCGCTCCTCATAAAACTTGTTCTCTAGACCCCTCACCAGCTTCATTGCCCTTCTCTGGACACGCTCCAGCACCTCAATGTCTTTCTTGTAGTGAGGGGCCCAAAGATGAACACAGTGTTCAAGGCACTCACCAGTGCTGAGTACAGGGGGATAATCGCTTCCCTAGTCCTGCTGGCCACGCAGGATACAAGCCAGGATGCTGTTGGCCTTCTTGGCTGCCTGGGCACACTGCTGACTCATGCTCATCTGGCTGTCAACCAACACCCCCAGGTCCTTTTCTACCAGGCAGCTTTCCAGCCACTCTTCCCCAAGCCTGTAGCGCTGCATGGGGTTGTTGTAAGACAAGTGCAGGACTTGGCACTTAGCCTTGTTGAACCTTGTACCATTGGCCTTGGCCCATTGATCCAGCCTGTCCAGATCACTCTGTAGAGCATTCCTACCCTCAAGCAGATCAACACTCCCAACTAACTTGGTGTCATCTGCAAACTTACTGAGGGGGCACTTGATCCCCTCGTCCAGGTTGTTGAGAAAGATATTAAACAGAAGCGGCCCCAATACTGAGCCCCAGAGAACACCACTTGTGACCGCCTACCAACTGGATTTAACTCCATTCACCACAGCTCCTTGGGCCCAGCCATCCAGCCAGTTTTTTACCCAGGAGAGTACACCTGTCCAAGCTACAAGCAGACAGTTTCTCCAGGAGAATGCTGTGGGAAATTATGTCAAAGGCTTTACTAAAATCCAGGTAAACAACATCTATAGCCTTGCCCTCATCCACTAAGTAAGTCACCTTGTCATAGAAGGAGATCAAGTTAGTCAAGCAAGACCCGCCTTTCATAAAGCCGTGCTGACTGAGCCTGATCACCTGGTTGTCCTGCATGTGCCATGTAATGGCACTCAGGATGATCTGTTCCATAATCTTCCCCAGCACCGAGGTTAGACTGACAGGCCCATAGTTTCCTAGATCCTCTTTCTGGCTCTCCTTGTTAGATGGGTGTCACATTTGCTGACCTGCAGTCAACTGGGACCTCCCCAGGTAGCCAGGACTGCTGATACATGATGGAAAGTGGCTTAGTGAGCACACCTGCCAACTCTCTTGGCACCCTTGGATGGATCCCATCTGGACTTTTTTATGTCTAAGTGGTGTAGCGCGTCACTCACTGGTTCCCCTTGGATTATGGGGGCTTCATTCTGCTCCCTGCTTCTGTCTTCTAGCTCAGGCAGCTGAGTAACCAGAGAACTGGTTTTACTGTTAAAGACTGAGGCAAAGAAGGCATTAGATACCTAATCTTTTTCCTCATCCTTGGTCACTATGTTTCCCCGTACATCAGATAAAGGATGGACATTATCCTTAGTTCTCCTTTTATTGCTAACGTATTTATAGAAACATTTTTTATTGTCTTTTAGAGCAGCAGCCAGTTTAAGTTCTAGCTGGGCTTTGGCCCTTCTAATTTTCTCCCTACATAGCCTCACAGCATCTTTGAAGTCCTCGTGAGTGGCCGACACCTTCTTCCAATGGCCACAAACTTTCCTTTTTTCCCTGAGTTGCAACCATAGCTCTCTGTTCAGCCAGGCTGATCTTTTTCCCCGACAGCTCATTTTTCGGCACATGGGGACAGCCTACTCCTGCACCTTTAAGACTTTCTTCTTGAAGAATGTCCAGCCTTCCTGGACTCCTCTGACCTTCAGGACTGCCTCCCAAGGGACTCTGTCAACCAGGCTCCTGAGTAGACTAAAGTCTGCCCTCTGGAAGTCCGAGGTGGCAGTTCTGCTGACCCCGCTCTTTGCTTCTCCAAGTATCAAAACCCCTATCATTTCATGATCACTATACCCAAGACGGCCTCCAGCCATCACATCCCCCACAAACCCACCTCTTTATAAAAAACACATCCAGCAGAGTGCCTTTCCTAGTTGGGTCCCTCACCAGCTGTGTCAGGAAGTTCTCCTCAACACACTCCAGGAACCTCCTAGGCTGTTCCCTCTCAGCTGTGTTGTGTTTCCAGCAGACATCTGGTAAGTTGAAGTCCCCTACAAGGACAAGGGCTAGTGATCCTGAGACTTCTCCCAGCTGCTTATAAAATACGTTATTTGTCTCTTTGTCCTGATCGGGCGCTCTATAACAGACTCCCACCATGATACCTGCTTTGGTATCATGATACCAGTTGGCCCTCCCCCTGATTCTTACCCATAAACACTCAACCCTATTGTCACCATCATTAAGTTTTAGAAATTCATAACACTCCCTAACATACAGGTCCACCCCGCTGCCTCTTCTTCCTGGCCTATCCCTTCTGAAGAGTTTATAGCCATCGATTGCAGCAAGCCAGTCATGCGAGTCATCCCACCGTGTTTATTTGATGGCAACTACATCATAGTTCCTGCTTCACAATGTCTTGCAGCCCCTCCTGTTTGTTACCCATGCCGCATGCATTAGTGTAGATGCAATTCCATTAGGCTATTGGTCTTGCCACCTTTTTACTGGGAGAAGCCCTAATACCTACCTGACCATTCCCAGGTGCTACCATAGTGTCTAACCCACTGGTAACCCTTGCGTCTTTGCTGCCACATGGATCTCCATGCCCTACCTTCACAAAGAAGAAACAACTGAAGTTGCCAGGAGTACAGGAAGGCAGCAGTAAAGATACAACCATGGGAAAATAATCAGGAACAATCCTAATGTTGCCACATATGTCATAGGTCTGTTAAGAACTGTAAGAGAGCTTGAATTAGAATTTAGCCAAACCCAAAATGAAGCTGAGATCAGGTATGGCATGAGTAAGTAAGTGGCATGTCAGCAATCAGCTACAGAGTTCCTGTTCAGCCGTCAAAATGCTCCTAGTAGAGAAGCAGGAGCTTAACTGCTGAAGAAGCAGCCAAGTTTGGGAGGTGTAAGAAAAACAACAGCTGCCATCATCCATACTGCTCACTTCTGGGCTTTAGATGAGGAACCTTTGGGGCACCCCTACGTCTGTGGGAAGGGAGCAGACGTTGCAGCTGCATTTCTGTTTGGTGGCCTGAACGTGCACGTCTTCTCTGAGACTAAGGAAGGGAGCCTGTCTGTAATAGCAGCTACTTCCACCTACGTTTATTCTGGCTCCTTTCAGTTATCCGTTCCTAGATAAATTCTTTCAAACGTGGTGCCAAAACTGCAAGGTGCTGGTCAATTTTTGCAAGCTGCCTGAGTGACTCACCTCATTTCTCAGATTACTGACAAAACAGAAAAAAAAAAAAAAGCCTAGTGGGATTGAAGGCATTTGGCAAGCCTGTACTGTCGCTTTTGGGAATCAGAATGGTTCATTTATGGTGTCTTTCTTCTTGTGTAGCAATTTTTTGGTAGTGGCTGTCAAGCACAGGAGATGAGGTGTGCAACCGTCTTGGAGTTTCTGGCTAAGGCTGTTGGGTGTCCCCTGACCAAGGCCAGGTCAGCTTTGAGCAACTTGGTCTTGTGGGAGGCGTCCCTGCCCATGGCAGGGGGGGGTTGGAACTAGATGACCTTTAAGGTCCCTTTCAACCTAAATCATTCTATGATTCCATGATAAGATTCAGGAGAGAATCCCAGAGAATATGAGCATGGAGTATCAGAGGCTGATGGATCCACTGGGAAGGCCCAATGTACCGGGGTACAATAGGGTTTATTAATGCACCCAGCAACCCTGGAGCACCCCCAGCACCCACTGTACCATCCCCTGGCTTCACAGAAACAACCACTGGGGATTCCCAGTTAATGTAGGGAAGCCACATTGTTACTGTGGGATGTGAGCAGTGTTGTGAAGGGGTTTGTGAAGCCTCTTCTCCCACCAGTCATTGGAAGAGCTGTGAGGTGCCGATTTATGCCAAGAACCCTTAAACGCAAGGGATTTTTGGAGGAGAATCCTTTTAGGGTGAAAGGCAGTTCAAGGACTGCCTGTCACAGATCTGGTCTCCGTATGTGTTTCCTGCGGGTGGCTCCCATCATTCATTTTGCAGGCACAATTAGCTCTGGCTGAGGTGGACCTGTGAAACATGAGGCTGAACTCATAGTGGAGGTAGCTTGGGTTGAATTACAGGGATTCAGGCTGGTGAACAAAGTCCTGCCTGTAGGTATAAATGAAAAAGCTGGTCTTGAGCTCCCTTGTTGCTGACTGCAGTAGCCTTTTTCTGTGAATATGTGCAGCAGAGGGCACTAGTATGTTAATTCGTATCTGGTCACACGCTTTGTGTCTTTAGTGGGATTCACCAATAATATAGTGAGGGCTAAAGGCTAATTAATAGTAATTGTGTATTATTAGAATATATGTTAGTCTGCATTAGAGAAATAGGTTGATTGCTCATAGGTGAATAACTGATCATCATCTGTGCGTGCAACCTTCTTCTGAACTTTGTGCAACCTTCTTCTGAACTTTGGGCTGAATTTCTACAATAAAGCCCTGATGAGAAATGGGGATTTCAATGAGTTCGTATGAACACTTCAGCTAGCTGCCACATCGAAACGGTTGATGAGCTTTCAGCAACTGGTGTGGGTACAATTTAATTAAGACAGCTGAGAGAAAGATTCTGCTAGAAGAATGTTCCTGCATGTGATTTTACCATGGCCTTGGAGAGAAAAACAAAGGGCAAAAGGCTACTCTATTCTTCCTGTAATTATGCAAAATTTAGTACTTATAAAGGATGTAGCTCATGGATGAGAATTTGTAGCTTGCTTGATATACTTTTAATGAAGCATCCTAACAGAAGTCTCCGAAGCAGCAAATACTTTAGTCAGGTTGCTTAGAAATCATGTCAGAAAGTTAGCTGCCCAAGGGAATTGGGAATATGATACAAAGCCATGAAGAGTGTGATACAGGTCAGAGGTTCACATCAAGCCCAATTCTTTTGTGGCTGGACTTCTCATTTTCTCATGATAGCTCTGGGTCTTTGTGAAATAGGTTTGCTAGCTTGTTTTGTTGTGAATATGCCCAGATATCAACAATTCTGTAAAAAGCAGCATTTCCTACAAAGAAGCCAATGAGCAAATAGGCTAATTCAAGTTTCTGCTCCTAATAAGCATCTGCAAGGACAGCGTTCAAAAGAATTTAGATACTTATATCTTAAACAGATCCTTCCTGCCCGCAATTGCAATACAGTGCTGATCTAGGATGGGAAAACTCTGTCCCTGGCTATTGTTAATTTCTAAGAAATGGACAATAAATGAACTTTAAAAACAACGGATATCAAGCTGGCACCTTTCTCAGGCTTTGGAAGTGACTTAGTAAGACTGGGAGAAAAAATTAAGCTTGGCATTTAGTAAATTTATATACAAAGAAATTAGAAAGCGGACATCCTCCCAGCTGGATTTTTCCAAGCTCTCATTGGGTTTTTTGTTGCTTTGTTTATTGAACATTTCAAGATTTTAATTTGTCTTCATAAATCTGTTACATACATTGAAGACAGTTATAGTTGCAACAGCATGGTTTTGGCAGAGGTTAGTGTCAGAACTGGGCAAACATTGTTCTGTTTGCTTCTCTGCATCATGCTATAATATCTTAGAGTCTTTCTTCCTTTCTTTCACACTGCAAACAAGACGACATTGGCCCTTAGTTTCATTCATTAGTAACTGATACAATTTCAGGAAAAATGCTCATTGTAAACATGGGCAAAAATTTTGTGTTAATTTTACCACACATTCTAGCAAATTGAACACAAAGGCTTTGTTCTCTGTCTGCATACAAGGTGTCATCACATACAGTAGTTCAGATATTATCTACAACTGAACAAGAAGAGGAGTACCAGTATATCTCTCAGGCAGGAGTGGAAGATGAATCCTAGTGAGGATCCCTGGTGTGAAGGAGCGGGAAGGAGGAATGTGCATGTGTTTAACTAGAGGGACTGATGAAAGGTCTGTCTTGCCCAACTAAAAGGTCATTTGGGGCCAGTTTTTCTGAGCATTTTGAAAGAAAAACCCAGGCTCAATAGATTTTTAAAATCGACTTTGTGGATGCGTTAAAAAAGAAGGGACAAGTTACAGAAACGTTCAGCCCTCATCATATGATCAGGTTTACTTTGTCAACACCTTATTTTCATCACAACTACTAGTAATTTGAGTCATTTATATAATTTGTCCATATACGTGCATACTTTGGAATAAAAAAACATTCCTGATGGTTTAACTATGTTTGTGGTTAACTGTGATTAGCTAATATTTTTTTCCTCTTTATGGCCTGATTAATTTATTTTTACTGTATTAGTTACAAAAGTCTCTACATAAAATATATGTACAAAACCCCAATGGACATCATAGTAAACATCGCACCATGTCATACTAGCTCTTAAAAAAAATGATGAAATAGAGGCAATAAAAAAAGGCAACAGTATAGTAATTTTGATGTGGGCTTTTTGTTTCTATGACTGACTAGTATGACCACAAGAAATTCCTTTAACTTTTCTTGCCACAGTAACAAGTCAAGCTTACATATATATGTACCTGTCCTGAGCTTAATTCAGCTTAATAAATTTCTATAAAGTGCTTTGATCAGTTCATTTAAATGCCAGACATGACTGAAGCAAAGTCTGCTCTTAATGTTATATTTTCTAGTGCTGAGATGAATGTTGATAGAACAAAAAAAAAAGAGAAATACAGAAGTAACACTGCACAATAGCCTGGAAAATTGTTCTGCACATTCCCTGTATGCTTTATCTTCTTTATTTTTCCCTAAGGAAAGAAAAGTAAGATGTAATGTCAAGAAGTAGGATATTTGGCCAATTTATTATAGAGAAAGAAAGCAAAATGCCTTACTGAAAAGTAGGACAATTCTACCAAAAGTAGGACAGCTTACTGCACATTAAGTACCTTTGGATTACGCGTATTGTATTGTGCTTACTTTACACACACAATTAGTTCCAGTGACTTCAAAGTGTGACTTCCCACATGAGCTAACGGACGAAGATACATCCCACATGATAAAGCTGTAGTACCATATCAAACGGGGTCAAAATCCACATCCATCAAGAAAAGAATCTGGAGAACAGCTATAACTGGTTGAGCTCATGTGAAAAACAAAAATGTCACTGGCCCTTAGTCTAGAGATCAAATCAAATGAGAAAAACAGAGTAGATCAATGATGCTGAAGCAGATTACATGGTTTAAAATTCTAGACCTAAGCAGATAAATTTAATCTCAGAATAACTGCAAAACCGGTGAAGTTTGTGTGCCTTCAAGGTAAGCATAAGGATGAGATCATTTCAGTATTGGCAAAGGGTGCAAAACACACAGCATGATGGAGAATTTTTTTTTTAAAATGCATTTTTTTCTTAATGCATTAATGGATAAATGAGTTTTAGTGTTCCAAGGGCATTTTGAGGACAGTATTTGCAGGAGCCCTCTTCCAGAAGCAATGGATCTGTAAGTATGTCATATGCAAACTGATTATTTATATGCCATAAGGCAGGGCGTTTGAGTTGCTGGGCTTTGCCCTCTCAGAGGCTGTGTGTGCATGGTCCAGGTAAACCTGGACCTCCTGGCTAGACCTACAAAGGAGCCCAGCTCCAGAGGAGAACCTAGAGCTTTGAGTTAGGCTACTTGGCTCCTTATGTTGCACAAGGGAGTTAGTTCATAAAGCACAGGATTCACAGGGACCAGTACCTTGAGAATAGGTATTGCCCAAGCTGGAAATAAAGGCTGCTAAGGAAAGGATACTTCTTGAGTCCTTTGTAATGTTAAAAAGAAGGGTAAATAGAGAACTCAGAGAAAAGTAGAATGGTTAAGTGAGAGAATTTTAAGGTTAATAATAGTTACTTGGTACAAAATGTTTGACTTGCTACCTTGAAGGTTACAGCAGGCAGTGTGAAAACATCAGTCCTGCAATTGGTGCCCAAAGTAGGCCCAAGTCCTATTTGCTTGCCAAAGTCCTTATTTGGATATAAGCCCTATGCTCCGGGTTTCAGATCTCCGTCTAGAGAACACTATAGTCAACAAAGCAATGCTATAAGTGATGCATATATAGTGTTTGAGGGCACTAATAGACCTTAATGAGTGGTGCAGTTGATATGCTTGAGGGAAAGGATGCCAACCAGAAGGACCTTGACAGGCTTGAGAAGTGAGCCAATGTGAACCTTACGAAGTTCAACAAGGCCAGTACCAGTACAAACTGGGTCATGGATGGATTGAGAGCATCCCTGCAGAGAAGGACTTGGGGATACTGGTAGATGAAAAACTAGATATGAGCCAGCAATGTGTGCTTGCAGCCCAAAACCCAATCCTATCCTGGGCTGCTCCATTCTTGTGAGACCCCACCTGGAGCACTGCACTCAGCTCTAGGGTCCCCCAGTGCAAGAAAGACGTGGACCTATTTGAGTGGGTCCAGAGGAGGTCCATGAAAATGATCAGAGGGCTGAAATGTCTCTCTTATGAAGAAGGAGTGAGAGAGTTGCGGTTGTTCAGCCTGGAGAACAGAAGCCAATGGGGAGATCTTATTGCGGCCTTTCAATACTTAAAGGGGGTTTATAAGAAAGGTGAAAACTTTTTACCAGGGCCTGAGTGATAGGAAAAGGAGAAATGTTTTTCAACTAAAAGAGAGTAGATTTAAATTGGATTTAAGTAAGAAATTCTTTACTGTGAGGATGGTAGTGAGATAGCGGAACATGTTGTCCAGAGAAATTGTGGATGCCCCATCCCTGGAAGTGTTCAAGGTCAGGTTAGACAGACTTTGAGTAACCTGATCTAGTGAAAGATGTCGCTGTTCATGGCAGAGGGGATGGACTACGTGATCTTTAACGTTCCTTTCCAACCCAAACCATTCTGTGATCCTATTGATAATGTCCAACACCCTGCCCACGGTCCCAGAAGCCCTATTTCAGCTGGGGCTGTGCTATGTAGGGGTGTCTGGGTCAGACCCTGCCCTCGCTGCTCTGATTCACTGCTCAGCTTTCCTGGACAGACCCTGAGCCCACACTGCAGGCAGCCTTCCTCAGGCCCTGACTCCAGAGTGTGCCTCAAACTTATGTGACAGATATTTCTGTCTCATGGGTGGACCCCGGACCTGACTCGTTACCTTGCCTTGTCTGGGGCTGTTAATAGAACCCACCTGTGTCACCACCCTGGCCCTATTGAACTGCCCCCAGTGGCATGGGTGGTTCTTGGCTTCCCTCTTGACCCTCTTCATGGGGCAACCCCATTCCTGCAGCTCCCTGATGTGTAGGCCTTTATGCAAGGGATCACTCAATCTATGTTGTACCAAAAATTGTCCAAGACTTTGGTTTTATCTCCAGGAATTATCATTCTCTCATTCTCCATAGAAAGGAAAGCTTAAAGCCTACTGACCTGCCTCTTCAGTAGAAGGACGCCTTCAAAAACACTCTTCTTACCCATATTTTCAGCAAATGCTTAGTAAGTCCCTCTTAACACAGAAAACCTTGTGGATATTATGCATAACTTCATCTTAATCCTTAACATTATCAGTCTTGTGTGTGCCAAGCAATATCAACCCTGGCTCCCGTCCGTCTCCCCCAGGGAGACCTCCTGAGGTTTGAAGCAGAGCTAGAAATCCAGCATGATATGAAGACTGCTTTTCTGACACAACTTCTCAACCCTTTTATCCCACTCCTTTTAAAAATTAGCTTACACAGACATATCTGTGATTTTTTAGGAGGTATGCTGAAATATGAACTGACTGTGCAAAAACAGTATGTGGGAGAGTGAAGGTGAGGGCATATTAATATGCAGAAACTTAATATAACTCCAGTGCACTACTCCCTTCCTTCAACATAAAAAAGACATATTTGCAAGCAGGGCCTGCTTGGCCTGTCTGTCTGAACCAGTGATCCTACAGTTTTGGTTGTGTACAGTCAAAATGATGCTTCTACTGGCAAGAAGAAAGAGCCAGTGTTTCTTTACAAGATTATCTATAGGTATAATTTTAAAGGGGAAATTTCCGTCTATCTGTGTCAGAAACAAATGTCAGTATCCAAGGCACAGAAACCATGGTTTTCCTTGATTTAAATTTGAAAGACTTAATAAAATGAGTTAAGAAAGGCAGTGTCTGTGAAGAGATGCCTCAGAGCACGGAGGTGGGAGTCAGTAAGATCTGAAATGTAATTTACATTTGAGAAGTGGTGTAGCCAGAAATTGGGTTTCCCTTGAAGTTTCTAAGAGATAGTAAGAAAAATGTGGGTTCTCTCTCTCTCAGAAAAAAAAAGCTGTGTCTGGCCCACAAGGTGTCTAGCTGGGATTTAAGTAAAACAGGCAGAGCTTCAAACATCAGAACTACCACGGTTCTAAGCTAAGGAAAGGATTTGCTGTGGGGAGAGCCAGTGTCAGTTGAATGATGAAAATTGTAATCTTTAATAGCACCTTGTCTTTTCAAGGAATGAAGGCTGATCCCAGGTTCTTCACTGACAGGGAAACATCAATAAGATGGCTCGCCAACTGAAAATACCAACCTACAGATATCTCCAAAGACGTGTCATTTCATATTTTGTCTTCGCAATCTCCTGTGCACTGAATGAAACTGTCTTTGTCTAACAGAAAAATGGGGTAGACCACGTATTAAGTGCTGAGACTATAGAGAGAAGCAAAATCAGAGTAACGATTTCCAGGTACTGTGCTCCAGCTACACCCATCTGCACCAAAATAAATTAAAAAAATAAAATTAAAGATTGAACAATGGTTAGATTTAAATTTTGTAATATGTTAGAGCTATGCTGTCTATTAACGACTGAGAATCTAAATGTTTGAAAGTCTCCATAACAATTGCGTGGATCTAGTGAACACATTTTTCTATGTGGAATTTTGTACTTCACAGGGGTAGTGAACGGAAAGCCAGGGAATTTCTAAGTCTAATTGTTCATTATAGCTCTTTGTTGACTCAATTTTAAATGGCTCTTTTTTATTAGTTTAACAGTAGAAGATTAAACTTAATGAATGTGCTCATTAATAAAATACTGCTGAGCCCTAAACCCATCCATTTCATAGACTATTTTACTATGTACCACTGTAATAATATTGATGTTTTAAATGCCCATTAAAAGAACAGTAACTGAACTGAGCCAGACTGCCTACATGCAGCAGTGCTATACTGAAGGGAGAAATGGCTGACGACAGGGAAACCAGATGCAAAGAGAACTGGAGTTTGCATTAAAGCCAACTAATGGGCAAAGTACATTCAGAAGCTCAACTGGAGGGATGACCAAGTGCCCTTAATGTGACAAAAAGTGCTGAGGGGATGGATCTACTGCCAAAAGCGATAGTCTGAGTGTAGGTCACACCAGAGCTTTATGGACTGCCCTGTTGCAAACAAAGAGCCCAGCTATCACCTGCTAACTCTTTGTGTTGAAAGTAGAATGCCAGGAGAAAAAGTTTTGCATTTTGCCAAGTGTATTGTAACCCTCAAATTCTCCCTTTAATAATGAAGAGGTTCTCAAAGCTGTGAATTTTGACTAGTGTCTCAGGCCAGAGAGACTATTCTCTTCATGTTTTTAATTCCTAAGATTTACAATGGAATATATGAGACCTCTCAACTGGCTTAGATGAAATCTGAGGAGTAGCATTTTATTTCATTTGGTTTCTTTTTTTGGCTTTTTACATTTTTGTCTGAGTTCTTCAGCTTGCAATCTAAATATTGCATTATTATTCAACACAGCTAGAATGCTAAAGGCAGCTACAGAGAGATGCTACTTTGAAAACAGGCACAATGCTTTGTAATATGGAATTGAATGGCCCTCTAGAACTCCTAGCTAAATAAATAAAAAATTTTCCTATGAGAAAAGGATTGAGGGAGCTTAGGGGAAGTGATTTTGGGGGATTTTTTTTTTCAATGTAAACTGTTTTCTAAAAAGACAAAACTAGAAATTATCACAGGCTTCAAAGAATAAATGGCAGAGTTGGAGTCTCTGCAGCAATGAGGGAAACATTTATCAGCTATCAGAAGGACTGATCTTCTTCAAATGTTTGATGAAATATGATCAAGATCAATTCTTTATTCTCCTTCCCGCTAGTCTTGCCTGTTTAGCTGGCGGGAAGGCTTCAAGGGGGTTGTCCCACAAAACAGAGAAGACCTATCATTCCCTGTACGTCCCAGGAAAGTCAAAGTTAGCATAAATGTAATGCAGCTTTCTTCTTACACAAATGCTGTGGCTTCAGAGACACTGGAACAGCTTCATTTAAAGATGAGGATTCCAACAACTCAATAGTGATTCCTGAAGTGCTGTGATGACACTCAAAATACGTTCCTCAGAATTAAATTATGATAGATAAAATAGTTGGAGTTTCTTATGTAGGTATGATTTTTACTTAAAATTCTTTTAAAAAAACCTTTTGATTCTACAACTTCTCATTTGAATATAACTAAAGTTGAAAAATGCATATATTATATAATGCCTATATGCATCCTTCTGCAAGTGAAAGATTATTCACTGTGCTTTTTTATTTATGTAAATTAACTCATTTTAATGAACTTATCTTGTTACTTTCCAGTTGATTTCTATTCACAGCACCTCACTTTTGCAATGAGTAACTTCCACTTCTTGTGAGTTTTCAAACATGATTCCATTCATTATATCTTGATTAGTTACTAGATGATCCAGCTACAACTATTTGGTAAGGCATAATAAAAGACTCCATTTCTGAATCTATGCAACTACATCAGTGCTACATAGTTTCACAGATACATTAAAATAATCTCTGATTTGAGTATATATAAATAAAAGTTTACCTAAAAACACAGTGTTCTATCTTGACAGCCAACATTTCCCAGTCCCCAAATTATGTATGATATAAAATACCATACATACAACATTTCTTCTGCTGAGCATGATATAACTTATTAGTAATTATATTGCCCTCTGAGTGATTCTTGCCTAACTACATCGCACATAAGAGCAGTAGATTTACTGCAGTGAGCAGAGATTAAGTTTTAAGGGTATTAACGGCATGAAGAAATTAAAGAACAGCAGACTACAGCTCTAGTGAAGTTTTGGACTACAGTCATTAAAATATTCACAGAAATAGGTAAATTTCTGCAAGCTGAAGAGAAGTGTCAGGTATATCTAAAAAAAATATTTAGGTTCAGACACCCCAGACTTTAAATCAAACAACATTTCATGAGGACTTTGTGACTTCTAAAGGCTACAGAATTTTTTTTTATTTTAGTCTTTCCTCAGTAGTTTGTCCCTTCTGACCTTTGTATGATGAGGATTTTCAGGGGAAAAAAAATAGTTCATCCTGCAATTGGTGAATGAAGAACTTTTACCTGTCATTTTAGCAATCCCATTATCTGTTTAGACATTTTTAATTAGATAATTAAACCATGTTTTCATACACACTAACTCTACTGACTATGACTGAAACCATCCTCTCTACCCTGACTGAGAAGTCACTGAAGCCCTGAATGGGCACAATCTCTGTAACCTCTGGAAATCCTTTTTTCAGCAAGTTCTCCCCACCACTACCATTCTCTGCCTTCGTGGAGAGATTTTGCAATGTACCTATTGCATTTACTATCCTTTTACTTGCCCTTTAGTAACGTACAGCTCCTTTTTAAGCAGCTGCCAGTGGTTTTTTCCAACATTTTATGTGTGTCCATCCACCTTGTAGTTCCTGTTTTCCTTGATTTGGGTCTCAAAGGGATTCCTATCTGCAGATTATAGAAGAGGTTTGCACACGTCAAAGAATAAAAACCACTGCCAAAAAATGCAGATTGCAAACAGGTGCCAATACGTCTTGCTCCTTCCCAGCGTAAGGGAGCGGTTACCAGAACAGTGAAGAAAGATCATTTTACAGAAAAAAAGGGGGATCTGTTGACAGAAACTACAGTTTGAGTGCCATCAAACATACCTTCTTCCCTTTCCCTCCCACAGTCTCTTCTCTTTCATGACTGCTGTTCAGGATTTCACTTTCAAATAAATATTTGGCACTTGTATCCAAAAAGACAAACAAATATGCAGAGAAAATTTTGCCTGAGTAAGTGAACACTCCTATTCAAAATTCTGTGGCTAGATGAATGGATAAGTGACAACAGTGATGAATAAATAGTGCCTGGGCCTGCCAAAACCCAGCATTAGAAAGTATAAACAAAGCAGTACTGAAAACAGATGGATTCATTTTAAGTTTTATCCCTTTTCAGTCAAGAGATGCTAATGAGGCAACTTCACTTTGTACCATGACCCTGACACATTGTGTGCTAACACCAGCAAGGAGCTGGACCAACGCGGGGTCTGAGCGCCAGCACACAGCTGCCTTTCCCCGGGACTAAGTAATTATTACCAAAACTACAAAAAAAGCATGGTTCTTCCTGCTGAATAATGACAGAAGTGAATTGCAATAGGCATCAGAGCTATGTAATTCCAGTAATTAGGTATTTGTGAGTATTTGCAATGGATTCATTGCAGAAAGCTAAAACATGGGGATTTGATTGCTGGCAAGGGGAGAGGGGGAGGGTTGCTGAGATGAACTGAAATCTGGTGAGATTTTACAGGCATGGAAACTGCTATATCAAATCAGACCCCTTGCCCGTTCACTTTGACAATGGCCAAGACTCGGTGGGTATCAGAGGCAGGTGCAGTCTGTTCGGCAACTGGCAGCAAACTTTTTCCTGAGGGAATCATTCTTTTAACTGCTCCTCTTAGAATCCAAGTAACAAAGGCTGTTATGAAAAATACAGGTTGTAGGAGTTTCAATTTCCAACTGCTTAAACCAAATTTTAAACATAATGAAGTTATGCTTGAAATAAAACTCCAGATTTTAAAATCGTACATATTTGGGAAGCTCTGGTCCAAATACCTAAAATATAATAAAGTGTCTGGACAAAAAGCCAAGAAAAAACGTATCTACTTGTTTGGACATGTGGATTTGGATACTGTTTCTAGAAGCAAATTGTAAGAGAAATAAAATCTCCCCATGACTATTGCTTATTCTTAAGGTTCATAGGGGAAATTTCTAGCAGTGGACCTCAACTTTCCTGTGGTCTAATCTCCCCCCAGAGACTGCTGCTGCTTAATGCTCTTTTGCCTCTTCTCTCCTCCCTGTGCTGCACCTCTCCACCTCGGTCTCCTTCTCCCCTGTGACTTTGACACTGTTTCCTTTGCGTCATTGATGGCTCCAACAATATTACTTATATTTTTTTAAAAAATGTATTATATAAAACCGATGTATCCAGCCTGTGCTACTAACAGATGAAATAACTCCTGAGAGAGCTATGTAAAGTCACTTTTCACACATATTTTCTTTCCAGGCATTGTGAAAACTACTTCTGCCCTTTGATCCTGTTCTGGGAAGCTCACGTGTGACCTGCATATAATTATGACCTTCACAGCCAGCGCCGGTGGGATCTGTGTCAGGACACCTGCAAGCTGGAATGTGTCTCACCTGCTGAAATAAGTATTTTATAGCCACATGAAAGGTAAAGGAAATATATAGCTGTAGAAAGTAAGACTATTTTAAAGAGAAGCCAAGAAAAACCAAGCTTGTGACTTCTCAGCCGGCAGGGAAATCAAATCATAAACCAAAAGTGTTTGAAAA
Organism: Chionis minor; assembly: GCA_013398295.1. Lineage (NCBI taxonomy): Eukaryota > Metazoa > Chordata > Aves > Charadriiformes > Chionidae > Chionis > Chionis minor. Next base: position 24,039 of record VZSF01000119.1, on the reverse strand, counting down.
CAAACCCCATGACACTCCCTGCTTTCTCTTCTACTTTTTGTGTGATATAACTCACCTTCAATACACTCGGTTATCTTACAAGGATTGTTGTAAAGTAAGACATTTTTATATATATACACTTCATGAGTACTTTTCCTGCAATAACTTTATAGTACAGTTACTGTTATTGATAAATGAAGAACTGACCCTAATTCTTTGACTGCGCTAGAGCAAGAGGCCTAATGGCTTCTTCTGTCCTTAGATATATTTGCTGAAATGAGTTCAATAACATTCTGCTGTCATTTCCTAGGTTATCTATCATCTAGTTGATAGGACCAAATTCCTGAAAGAGTTCTGTTATCTAGATAATTTCTTAATCAAATACGGTCATGTTACTTCTGTAGTTTTCCTTATCCTACAGGGAGGAAAACATGTTTATTATTGTTTATTCCATGGAGATTTTGAAACCAAAATCATATTGCAGTCCCGTTTCCTATCATTCCCTATCCTTGATTCACTTCTGTGTAGTCACTTGGAGAATGCCATCATGCTTGTACTTCCTTAGCAAGGAAATTGCGTTATCAGATATATCTAATTTGTTGACAAACAGCGGGGCTTCATGAGATTGCAAAAGAGCCATATGCTATATTCATCATCACATCTGGTTAGGTTTCCTAAGTGATGTTGCAATTTTGTTGAATTAGTTGGCCCAATGGTCTTCCAGCAGCAAGAAGATGATAATAGTCATGTAAGGTGAGCAATTACTAAGCTTCCTGGGCACGGTCCAACCACAGGGAATAGTCCTAATTTAAAGAAGCTATAACCACCAGTATATTAATTTTTTTCTTAAACCTTTCTAACTTTGGCTATCAAATGCAATAATAAATTGTATTCCCTGTTGTTCCTGTTCAGGGACTGTGCCTAATCCTGGAATTACTGGCATCTGCATATCATTTCAATGGTAAATTACAGCTGGGATATGCTAACCCCAAAGTGTGAGTAAGAACTGTTTCTAAATGATTGGAAGCTTCTTGGCACTTTATAGTTGATTTCTAGTAATTACCTTAGTCTTCATTCTCTTTTGATAGTTTGTGTAAAATTTGTGCTATTTTCTTAGCACCAGAGCTGAAGGTTTTTTCAACAGAAGAATGGTCTTTCTCGTGAAAATTAGACTTCAACTGAACCTCAGTTTATGTTAATTGCCTTCCCTCATTGACAACTTCCTCTCCTTCTCCCCTTTCCCCCCAGTATTAGCAGAGGAATGATGGAAACCTAGAATACCAATTTTCATTAACATTTCCATGGGGAATATCTAATTTCCTGACTCTCTCCAAAATAATTTAAATTTCAAAACTCTTTTAACTACTAATTTGACCAAAAAGGTAATAAATAATATAAATATATTAATGACTAAAATTTATTATGTCATTTTAGATATCTTCTGCCCAGTTCTCTAATAACACGTTCTGTGATTGCATAACAAGAGACTAAGCAAGAGAAATACAAGAGTGTAAAGAGTAAAATTTGTGCTACTCATCTCTATTGCCATTAAATAAGATTAGAGTAACTTTATGTTTATACATCTGTTAAAAGCTACTCTCCTTGAAAACAATAATGAATAATGACTTTGTAATTTGGAGGATGGTGGGAAAGCTGTAGAGAGGTTAGAAACTGGCTTTATTTTTCAAAAGAGATGGCTTTCAGGGCCTATACCTGTGACATGGCTGTCCAAGGAAAAGTAAAATTGGAGCTTTATTTAGACGAGGGCTAACATTTTACATTGTAATCTAATATTTACACGCAGCAGTGAATGGAACCTTTGACTGCCATATTCTGTATTGTTCTCTTCGTCTGTTTAACAGTAATTATAGGATAGCTTTCTTCGCCATTGGAGACACGTGTTTTCCTAATTCTGTGCTGCTAACTGTGAGCAGGATGAAAAAACTGTGCCACGGGGCAGATGAATGAGACTTTCATTAGTTCATTAAGAATATCGCATGCTTAACTGAGAAACCCTAATGAAATTCAGGAAAACTTTTTCAAATTGCCTTCCTCCTTGGAGATGCCAAAATTTTGGAAGTTTGGAAAGCTTCTGAAACTTCTCAACAAATTATATTTTGTGAGTGTGAACTAGCATCTGAGGAAAAACAGAAGAAATAGAAACTAGAAGCTATTTTTAGAAGGTGATCCTTATACATTATATATATATCCTTATATACAAAACATATATGATTCTATTTGTGTAGATGTGGTGCTTAGAGACATGGTTCAGTGGTGGACTTGGCAGTGTTAGGTTTATGGCTGGACTTGATGATCTTACAAGCCTTTTGCAACCTAAATTATTCTATTATTCTCCAAAATAAGTCTCTGAAATCTGTAGGATATATTTCAATAAAGTGCTGGTACATGATACAGACAATAGCTAGCTATACCTCTAGTAGTTTAAGATTATATTATACATGGGTCAGAAAATTTATTTCTTCTTATGCCACTTATTCTATTCAGTATATATGTTCTCCTTTAATGACTTTTATCTGTTTATTACTGTTTTTCAATAAGTTATATTGCAAGAGAAAGCTTCAAATAGTTTTTAACTCCTAACTGAAAAATCTTTAGAGGAAGTAGAAGAAAGTGTTCTAAAAATATGAAGTATTCTTATTATTTCACTAAATATATGTAAATTTCGTTCACAGTTCCTCTTTCCCTTCATTCAGTTCTTTTGTTGAGGTTTTTTTTTCCATACTTCCTAATATCCTTCTGTAAGATCCTAATTATACATACATAATTACACACAATATGTGTCAGTTTAAGGACACTAGTAATGCTGTCTCTGCCCATAAAAATTAATATTGCATGTGCTTAATTCTGATATTAACTGAGTATTTTCTTATTCTGTACACGCCTGCCTAGAAGAGGGGAGACAAGTAAATTCAGTAGGCCTGAGCACTTTGGTGGAGTCTTTATTTTAGCATATTTCTTTATCTACATTATAATTGTACGTATTTTATCTTTCTAAAACAAATCAGAAATAACTCTAACACTTTCCTAGCTCTGGTAATGATTCAGTGCTTATTTGCTTTCAGTTTCAATATTTGTTCCCTCTCTGGGAATAATCACAAACACCATAATTTTACAAGATTTTTATAATTAAAAGAGTCCTTCCCTTGTAAGCTTAAACATTAATGGTAAAGTTTTTCAAAGTCAACTTCTGGTCATTTCTCGGAAGATCCCCAAGTGCCATACAGAGTTCTTATGAATGGTGGGCATGGGAAAAGCGTTTAATTAAAATACTCTTTCTTAATCTGAGAGATGAACCTCAGAATGGTCTTTGATAACTTCCCAGAAATTAAATTTTCGTAGTTAGGATTCAACTTGGATTTCTCCTTAAAGGAACCATTAAAGGAACTCCTGAATTTAAAATGCGTATATAGTGATAAAGCGTTTGATAATTTAGCAAGATAGTTCTGTTCTAATTCAGAAGAAAACAACAGTCTAACTTCTTCATCTTCTCGAAGCAGCAATAAAATTCTAAATCTATTCACATCCTCCAAATAATCAGAAACTTTAATGAAAGTTATGCTAATCAGTAAGTCAAACAAATAGCACCAACTGTGAAAGCAAGCCTTAATGATGTGCCCTTAATAATGTGAAAGATGGTATAGCCAAACCTGATAACACAAGTCATAAATTCATTAGCTCATTCATCCTTAAAAAGTTGGGGTTTAAATCAGAAATATGGATAATGCAAACCATCAGTGTGGTTTGTTTTGTTTTGTGGAAGTCTAAATATCCTTGCTGCTCCATTTTCGCTGAGGGCCCAGTTTACGCTTACTGAAATTGTAGCTGGAATGAGTTCCATACATAATCTACCAAGGCACATATATACACACATACATATACACACACATATATACATCTATGTATATATAGGTATGTAAATATTTTTATCTTTATCCAGTCAAGTATGCAGTTCTGCCCATATGCAGAAGTTCCGCACATGTATTTGCAAGACAGAGAACTAAATATTGAAAGAATATGTTAAAAATTGAATGGTCTGTATGATTTTTGGTTTATGCTAGACTGGATTTTGGCCAGTATCTGAAAAAGCATCTGTTTTATATAAAATATTAAGAGGCAAAATGGCAACAGTGGCCATGTGTCTGAATAGCTTGTTTCATTTCAAGTAGCCAGGAGCGATATCTTCCCTCTCTCTTCTCCTCACCATTTCATTTTCAAAACTGGTTCTAAAAATACTTAGTGTCAATGTCCAAAGTGTTATAACATGAAGATACAGCTTTATAATGCTGTTGTGTGTAAGCTCATTTTTATTATTACCATATGTAGGATGCAGCAATGTCTTGTTTTTCTTTTGTGTTACTACCATCTAGCATCATAAGGAAACTCAGAAATATTTCATGATGTGCTGTGATGTAAGAACTATTTTTACATCCTGAATGGATTTTAATGTCTTTGGAAGAAAAGTGCTCGCTCTCTCTGGTGTACACGCACATTCTGTATGTTATCAGAATAGGAGATAGGAGATAGGGAAACATATTCAGATCCTTCTGAATATTTCATGAAGCTGTGCTAGTGACAACTGAAAAAAAGCAAAAATGGCTACATAGAACTATTATACCATCCTTCTCCAACCTGATCAGTATTTCAACTTACAAATGCACTTGCTTGCTAAACTCTTTTAGATAGGCTTTCTTGTTCTGAAGAGGGCTGAGCATGACTTTGTTAATGTTGGCATTAAATACATGGCTAAGGCTTTTTGGGGGGGGTTGTTTGTTTGTTTGTTTTGTTAATCTTGAAAGGCATCTTTCGTTCTGACAGTAAATTACAGTTTGGTGTTTTAGAGAGGGTAAATTCTTCCACCAACCAAGACAGAGCTGGTTGGGGTTTTTTTTGTTTGGTTGTTTGTGATTGATTGGCATTTATTATTTTATATTGGTTTGTTTTGTTTATTTCTTTTTTTGGTAGTGATACTTCATTATTTTCTGAAATTAATGCTGCTTTGGAGCCTGGAACTCTATTTGTTCATTTTAATTTTAACAGAGTTTTCTTTTTACTTTTGCATTTGAAAGAAAATAAAGACCTCAGATATGATCATCACTGTAACTGTTCTCTAGGAATATCTATATTTCAGTCCCTGAATGATGATACCTAAGAATTATTGACTGGGAACCTGTAAAGTTGTGTCCTCATCAGTATACTCCATCATGTGAATACTAAGATTTTCTTTTGTTTTTTCTTTTTATCTTGTTTGTTGTTTGTTTCCCCCTTTTTTTCACTTCCTGGGACTTCAGCTTAAGTTGCTGAAGTGCTGCAAATCCCATTTAGTGTTTTAAGGCACTAAGCCAGACAAATAATTTTAATAAAATGAACCAAGCCTGTAACAAAGAGAGAAAAGGAAATAGGAAAAAAAAGGCCCTTGAAAAGTTCTGCGCTTTCTCTCCTGATGCTGGCATCAGCCATGGAATTATTGTTAGAGCACCATAAAACACTCTCTGAGGTAGAACTCATTTTGTCTTTTCTAATTACAAAAACTTTTTTTTTTTCCTTACAACAATATTCATCTATTCTATTGCCTTTATCTTTCCAAAGCTTAAGTTCTGAAGAACAGAGTGAAGGTATTAGCATATATTCTGTGGAAAAAGAAAGCCTACGTAACGGGACTAAAAATCCATCTTTGAAAGAAGTTAATTTCTCTGGATGTTTAAAATTACAGACAGGTCCTTGTCCATGGCAAGGAGGTTGGAGCTAGATGATCTTTAGGGTCCCTTCCGACCTAAACCATTCTATGATTCTGCAAAGGAAGCCAGCAGTATCTTTTTCATGAAAGGTAGTAAGACTTAGATGGCAGACAGCACCCTAGACATTTGTTCATCTTCTTGGCTGAATCTTCTTCAGAAAAGGTAGTAGTGAGCGGACTGTCCCTGCCCTTAGAACCCCTCTTGAGGCAAGCATAATTTTTAGCTTTGATTTTGGAAACTGTACTGCAAGAGCAGCCTGCCATAACTCCTGTGTGCTCTGCTCCATTACAGCTTTACCCAACACCATCCATCAGCTATAATAACATGGGCCACATCAGCATCAAGTAGGGAGAGGAGGGAGAAGGAAATGGTGATTTGAAACGCAAAGTGTAGCCTAATTTTTTGCTGTTTTTTATTAACTGAGCCAAGCTCAGCTCTCCACAGTAAAGAGGAGGAGTTTCCCCTAAAGGGCCATAATTCAGAGCAGGAGACTGGTCTAGTCACCAAATTGCCACCTAAAGGAACCTCTGTCTCCCCCACCCCAAGCTTGTTGGAGGACTTGCAGGAGATTAATCTTCCCAGGATAGAGTTATCCTCTGCCAATATCTCATGACATGTCATCGATGAGATGCAGTCTTTCTGTTGGCGACATAGGATGCTTCAAAGCTGCATAAGGCTCCACGTGCCACCCTTGGTTCACGACCCACTGTCTGACCGCATTTGTGTGACAGCGGACGGGTACAGTAACGTGCTGCGTCTGTGTTTCATGAATGTTCCAAATCTGGTTTTAACAATATTTTCTCGGGCACTGAGAAAGTCTGGGAATTTAATCTTGGCATGCACTTGGAGCCAAAAATATAGAGCAGAAAATGGGCATATGAAAGACCTGGCTGAAATTCATCCCTGTTATCCCAAATGTCACTCTGAACATTCTCAGAGACTTTTAGACTCCCGATAGACTCAGTCGTGCCAGTGTATCTGAATGGAATGAGCTGGACCTGTCAGAAGCAAGACCCAGTCAGCCTATTAATTCATTAGCTTTACAAATGTGATTCTTTAAAAGGTTTTTTGTCTTTGTGTTATAGGTTTTTTTTAATTTAAATTTTGAATTAACACCTACTGCAATATTTGTCTTAACAGCCTGTGTCCCATTGCACGTACCTGCAAGCATGATTAGGAAGGCAAATAAGTTACTGTTACTGGAGGTATATTTTAGCTATCAAAATTCAGTAAAACATTCATTAAGTGGGAAGCAGTGTCTAATTCCTCAATGCTCTAGCAAAGTCTCCTCAGTTGTTCCATAAGATAATATAACAAAGATATCCAGAGTATGAGTGTACGCTTACATTTTGTTTGCTGAACTACCACACCGCAGTTAAGCTGGCCTTCAATTCACAGTAATCTTTTCAAAGTTTTCCTTTGCACATTAAGTTCAAAATAAAGGCAATGATACATGGTAGTAGATGCGAAATTCAGCTTGCTAAACTATACCTACAGTGACTAGTTAATAACTTCCTGACCCACCACGGCCGCATGTTTCTTGCTTTGCAGGTAGCTATTCTGCCACTTTTGAGACTGAAACATCTATTCTTTTTTTCTTTATGAATTGTGTTTAGATCAGTCTCAGCTGTGTGTGAAACTTGTTTGGATTAAGATTTCATTATGAATTTGAAATGGCCCAGTCTGACTTAAGAGATTGTCTTAAAACATCTCTGATACACTTGGGCAATTTTTGATTACGTTTCAGAGCAAGCTGCTGGCTATAGGATGAAATCAAAAACACCTCACAATTCACAGCTTTGTTTGGCTTTAGGCTTAAATCCAGTGCACAGACAGGAAGGGTTGAACTCTCCACTCCAAGATTCGCTCATCTCTTTTGGACTTGTAGAATACTGGAGTGCAGTTATTTTTAGCAATGTCACCGAAAAGACTGTCATAAAGTCACCACAATCTAAAGCAACTAAATGCAGATAAAAGGAAAAAGAGGAACTAAAATACCTAGGTTTTGTCCCAGTGTAAGCCCAGATATTCTTTATGGGATTAGCCTTTTTTGAGCAACTTCACAGTTGTTTGACTAAGAGCAACTCAAATTAGATTCAATGTATAGTTGTGTAAAGCAGATTTCCTTTAAAAATAATTTGTGTCTAATTTATTCCTTGATTCAAACAAAATGCAGCCTGATTTTTTTTCTTCTTAAATAATAGATAAATCATTTTTTCCATGATATATATAATTTTTACTTTCTAAAACGATACACTATGTGAAAAATTCCAGAAGCCCAGTAGCATGGAGATGTTTTTGTGTCTTGCACCAGCACAGTTATCTTCAAAGAGAATGAAAGCTTAAGATGCACTTTGTTTTCTTTCCAGAATCTGTTTCTTTCTCAGAAAGAAATTTTATTTGTAAAATTTGAGGCACAAATGTAATGCGTCTCTTCCATGTTTTTAGATGTACAGGTTCTTGACATTTTTCATTGCTGCATTTTAGTTAATACAAAGATTCGTGATTAGCTAGAGGAAAATAAGATGCAAAGATGAATGCTTAAGCACTAAGTATATTAGTGCATACATCATGTACCCTTGACACTTTTAAAAATTAAATAAAATTTTCTGATCTGCATCACAGACCTCTGGAACAGGTCCGTAGTTAGTGCCCAACTTGGGTACTTAGTCTAGATGCTGAAGCTATTCAGGTAATTAACCTGTCTGAAATGTCTTCATGTACTTGCATTACGGTTATGGAAAGGAGAGGAAATTCATGGAGTAGTGGGTCCTCTAGTCTCAGCCTTCTGACATTTGCTGCGTTTCCCTTCTGTGGATCTTCTTTATATTTGCCTAGCATCGAGTTAACTCTGGTTGTTCGAAATATACAATTCTAGATTTTTTTCTATTGTACATGGATTTGAAAATGTGCATGAGTTGTTGGATAGGCTGCATTTAACCCAGACTTAATTTAAAGTAGCAATCTTTAAATGCTGCCGTGAATGGGATTTATACAGCAGTGATAACTTAAAGTCCCCCTCAGACTGAAGGTTTTCAACATATTTTACAAACTCAAGGTATAAATGGAGAAAGTAGAAGTGAAAAAATAAAGTTAGAGAGGACCATACCAACACAGATATTACTTATCCAGAATTTAACTGCTGACATGTGAATTTATACTTCATAAATCAAAAGGACTTACAAGAATTTTAAAAACAGCAAATGGTCAGACATTGACTATAGCTTTATCAGAAAATGACTTTTCTATCAAAAGAATATCTAACACAACAAAAGAAAACCCATCTATTCTCCTCTAGTAATATTAAAATATTATTTATTAAAGACAGAAATTAACTAAATCACTGGAATATTTTACAAGGAATAAGCCATGCGTCATCCATGTGATGGCCACCAAACGTTGGTGAGCACACCCATGTTTTATTTAGTGATTTTATTTTGCACTGTATTTATGAATGAGGAACTGGTCTTTGTTTTAAGCCCTAATTCTCCTGCTTTAGTCCCTTGCTAGTGTACCTTCCCTTTGAGGGAACCACACATTCTAAATTAATCCCTTTTGTCTCTCTGCAACTTGAATTACCTCATATGATGATGGATTTCTGCCTTCTCTGGTTCACCTCTGCACATTCAGTACTCCAAAAGCCATACAAGTTCCTCTCTTATAGATTATCAAGATGAGCAAGGCTCTCCTGAATTTGTAGGATGAGTGGGCATGGCTTGACTCCAAAACTTACTTGAGCATAAAGGTTCGTTTAGCCGGGAATGAACTGAAAGGTGGGTGGAGCCCCTGCTCATGTTGTTCTAAACCCAAGAAAAATACTACAGAATTTGAAAACAATTATTAAGAGAAGAAAACATTACTCATTCTCTTAGGGTGAGATATTGCTAATTAGAGGACATGTAATTAAAATTTTAGAAATGTTATGGAAGAGTCGAAGTCAATTAAAACATTTTGTGAAATTTGGCAGGTCTGGCTCAGTTTCTGAGTTTGTAGCAGTCCAGGCTCTGGTTCGCTTGATTCTGGGTACTTTCCACACAGCACTGAGTATGTTCAGCAACTTCCAAGTTTAATAGGAATTTTTAGATAACATAGCAGGCTAAATCCTAAATTTGGGGCTGTCATTTTGAATTCAGTTCAGTTACGCACTGAAATCTCCATTCTGCAAAAAGAAAGATCATACAGTACATTGGATGTAAGCATCTTTCCTGCTGGCTGGGGAAGCATGGGAGCATTGCTCCTGCCTGCTGTCTGCTGCTGTCGCTTCTGTCCCACCAGGCTGCCACAGAGGCACAGGAGTCGCAGTTACAACCCAACTGCCATGTTCAGTCACTGTACAAGGACTTCAGCTGGACAACTGATCTGCTGCACAAACAGCCACCTGGTAGGAGATAAAATGTTACACCTTCTAATTAACTGTTCACAATGTTTGTTCAGAAATGGAAGATCACTCAAATCCGGAGCGCTTGAGAAGCAGCTGCCACTAAGGTAGAACTGTACCTACACGACTGTGCGTGTGTGCAACTGAAGCAAAGAAGATCAACCTAAGTAGTGCCAGTTATCTATGCTTTATTAAGAACTTCTACAGAGGTGATCAACTCATAATAAAGCAAGCTTAACGAAGGATATCTAAGTAATTTTCAGATTTTAAAGTAAGGTTAGAATATCCCCTAAATTTGTTTGAAAATGGTTATTCAAGCAGTGCTAATTAATGAAGCATGATCCTGAGGGAAAGGACTTCAGTCCATGGTGCATCTTTGCTGTTCCCTTATTTCACAGAAGCTTTCTCTCAATCAGTCATTCAGGCTTTTTTCCGCTTAATCCTGAAGCAAAGATACGGTCTTTGTTGGTCTTTTCTACCACCCTGAAACTTCAGATTTTGGCCTTTTTTTACTTAAGAAAACAACAGCAAAGACCTCTCCAAAAAAAATAGCCCATGACAACTACTAACAGCAGTACTGGTAGATACCTCTTTGTTCATTTGGTTAAATTAAGCCTGTAAACTATGCAAACCAAGGTGTTTAAGGGCTTGCCTCTCATTGACACGTTCATGTGCCTTTCAGCTGCCCTCCTGGGCATAACAGACTTGCTGGAGGATCTACAGTTCAGCTGTTGACCACAGCATCTGCCCTCAGTAAATGGCACAAGTTCTGCAAACTGGCTCATCAACCCCCTCCTTGAGCAGAGGAAGAATTAAGCGACGTCAGCTTGTAAAGCCAACTTCTAAGCCTTCCTTCAAATGCACAGAGTGGAGGACATGTCTGAGAAGTGAAGGCATATGTGGATAGGGATGTGGTGTTGTGAAGATTGTAGACAGAGCTCCAGCATCAGGTATCCCACAGTCAAGATCCAAGAGGTTGCCCAAACTGGGAAAGAAGGGCCTTTCTCCACCCAAAGGCTGGATAAAAGCATGTCACAGAACTTGCACTGTGATCATTTGGTGATGTTTCATCAGTTGAGAACAGAAAATAAAGAAGTCTTCATCTTTCATGTTATGAACTCTGTCAGAATGTATGCCAACCAGACATTAACTTCATCACAGTCTCATTTCTGTGCCTGTCACTGCTGCGTCATCTAGGCATTTTCATTCATTCTGAGCATTTGTTATTTTAATCTTAAAGTGCCTCTCTGTGCAATTCAGTTGAGCTATTCCTGTTTTCAATAATACATTTGCCATAATGCTTTCCTTCCTCCTTCAGACCTCTCTGAAATCAAGCACTGCAGTCCACTGACATGTTGACAGTTTTGCATGAATTAATGAAAAAGGAGTTGGAAGTGGCTGACAAAGATTTATTTATTATTATTAAGCTAACTCTATATCCAAGTTGCTCTTCTGAAAAGAAAATTAAGAGAAGGAGGAACTGAAAAAAAACTGTTTGAAATGTATGATTTAAAATATATTCTGTTCCTCAATCTATAACACATAATTTTAAGAATCAAGGCTGCTGTCTCGAGGTGGAAATTCTTGCTCTAAGTTCTAAGCAGGACTGCCTTACTGGTATTGCTTAATATGCTGAGAGGAAGTGAAAATGGATGCTTCCAGCACTGGGAAAAACCTAAGTCTGAAGCTGGTCATTTAATAGGTAGGGGCTAACTTTTATTTAGTTTCTTTTGCTTAAATAGAAAACTATGAATTATCTTGGTAACAAAAACACAAAGATACAAGACGTAAACATACCTGCTGAATATTTTCCTATATGCTGCTTCTGATAAAAAGCTAAAATGCATAAGTCTAAGCGATCCAAGCACGGAAATGACACCTCATCTTTTTGAGGCAATGCACTATGGAACGTGTCAAGTTAGTACATCATATAAGGCTTGCAGTGCCTTCATTTGCATGCGCTCCTATTTCACAACTATTTTTCCTTTAACACTTCAGCCTTCCCTGCACATTCTGTGTTTGGCTGTGCCTTCGCCTGGTCTGTGGCAATAACCCCAGGCAAAGAGCACAAGGGCGGCCAGCTGCCAGCAGCAGAGGCCTGGCGCTGACTAGGCAAGGATTTGCATGGCACATGCCAGCTCAAACACGGACACTTCCTTTTTCTGTTTTCCTGCCTTTAGAGGCCAGCCAACCAAAGATGACATTTCTCCATTCCTGGAACATCTGGCTTAGACTCTCAATGCTCGTAATTATCCTCCCGTTCCCAGCTCTCTGCAGGTGCAGGGAAGTGCAGGGCAGGTTCTCCGAGAACACAACTCTACAGTGGGTAAGTTCATCTATAAATCTTTGGCAAATGCATGCCATGTGATTTAACATACATTTATATTTTCATAATCTATGCTGAGAAAGGGTCTCACTGATAAAATACCAGTTGGAAAAATATTCCATTATAAGGTTAAGAAACCTAGGGCAAAATCTCCAACCTTTAATAAAAGTAGGGCTTTGAATTGCAATAAAAATCTGCATGTCAGCATCTTACACTGCCGTGTCACATATGCCTTTACCATCTATCCCTCTATCACTCATTCACTTTTTATCCCTTCTCGCAATAAAGGCTTTTGTTTCTCAGGCACTTACTTATCTTCATCCACTGCTCCTCCCTTGCCAGTTGACCACTTGCTGTCCTCATCTCGCACGGTCACCCCAGGAAAATCTCCCCATGCGTTCCCCGGCAGCCAGATGCTGTTGCAGCTCACACTGGCTCTTAGGCAGGCTCTGACCTGTGAATGTCTTCGGAGCCGTGACCCATTCCTCGTTCGGCTCAGCACGGCTTGCCTAAACAGATGGTGAGTAATGGCATGCAACGCCTACTTATCCTTCTGTGCCTCTCTCCATATGGTTCCTGTATTAGACCTGGAAACAAATTGAAGGAGTTAGTGTGACTAGGAAATGAATTTCATTAAGCTCTGCAAAGTTGGTGTTAAAAATTCTTGCGTTCTTGTACTGATATGAACGGTTGTGCGAGTCACTTCAGATTTGAGATGGCAATACGCAGTTCCCTTGATTTTATTGGGGTTAAACCCACCTGGACCGTACCTAAAACTTATTCTGTGGTGTGTGAGCCTGCAAACCACTTGAGCATACATGTGAGTTTCTCATTAAAATCATCTCACGGCAGGTGTGAGATCTTGCAGCATTAATATCTGTACATGTACATTACATAATATCTGTAAATGTTCTGATACTACACAGGAGTACTCTCTTAGAAATGGATAATGTCACTCGCTGCTTTCGGTGCTGGTAAGGGAGATGGTATTTCAACATATGAAACAACCTGATATTAAAATGGATGTATTTAGATCATCTTAGATTTTGTTCTATCCTCTTTGTGCTTAAAAGAAACTGATTAAAAATGTCAAGGTTTCAGGATTTAGGGTAACATTCTCAAACGGAGGCTGTAAATGCTCATGAGTATAACTGTCTTTACAAGATATAGCTTTCAGTGAGACTTAACCTCAAAGGCTGGGACATTTTACGGATATTTTTGATATATTTGTTTCTCAGTTAGCCACTTGGGACCAAATCCCCAAGAGGGAGCTACAACACGAGGGGTGCACAAAGCCCGAGAGACAGTGAGCAAGAAAGCGTGATCCTGCAGCAGCCCTGTACAGAAGGACCACACCTGGGAGCAGGGAAGAGGGGGAAAAGCAAGTCTTGGCTTCTCGTACTTTCTTCAGTGTGGGCTCATGGGTTTTGGATTGAAAAATTACAGAACAAAAGGCACAATCTACTGGGTTCAATTTTCTTTCCTGACCCAGACCTCTCTTGCACCTTCCTGTATCCTGGCTTAATCACTAGTCTGTAGTAAAAGCTGTGGAGGAGGCCAGTCACCCCCTCCCTCTCTGACATGAAATGGGGCCAACTTACAAGAAATAATTAAGGATTCTTTGTTTTGAAAGACAGCATAATTACCTACAAAACACTGATGTGTACCATATACTACTGAAAAAAATCATTGCCTTAATCATTGATGTGTGGCTAGAAGTTCTTTTCTGACTCAAAAGAAAATAATAGACACCCCCCCCTCTTGAGAAGAGGCTCACGCAGCCCTAAACCACGTACAGCTCTTGAGCAGGCCAAGGATGATTTCTAGGGGATCTTGGTTGTGTGATTAACTCTGGTGCTGTGAGTCGGTGCAGTGGATTGTGGAGTAATCGGAATTTTGTTTGTTTGTTTGTGGGGTGAACTCTGGCAGCCCAGCCTACTGAAGGTGATATTATTACATTAATTTAGGATTCAACTGCATGGCTAATTCAGTCTGATGCAGCAATGGGCTGGTGGAATTCCTGAAGAGCCCCAATCAACTCCTGCTAAAACGTCCTGCTTTCCAGTGTATGGGGCATGGATGTATATTGTGGCTTCCAGCCATATGAAGGTTTGGGTGTGCAGCTCACGTAGGCAAAGAAGCCTACTAAAAAGTAGGGATACTCTTGAGGGAGTAGAGACACCTGTCCCTGCTCCAGGGATTGCTTTACGCATTTTGAATACATTTTTTATCTTATATTCCACATTTACATTATAAATCTTATATAAACCAGCCTCTGGAACAGGGGCTGGGATCCAGGTGTCTCTGCCCCTCAGTGAATGTTCCTGCCACAAGGCTGCAGAATCGTATTTGTTACTTATTTATTTTTGCCAGAGATATTTTTTATTTATTTAGGCAAAGTGGAACAGATTCATCAACAAAGTTTTCAGCATTAATAAAATATTCCATAGCTCGGAATTTAAGGCACTTTTTCGAAGAATGAGAAGAATTTGCTACCCAGCACTCCTCTTTTTTTGTGACTAGTGATTTTGGGAACCCACTATGTGTGCCTGCCTCTGGGATAAAGTTCCTCAGGTGACACAGGTGGAGGAACTGCGCTTGTGGATCCTGCCAAGCATGAATTAGACATGGAAAATTCAGCTCCACTAACACTGAAAGACTCCTAGACATGCCAAGAAGTGAAATATTAGGTACCTGATTTAACATTGGAAGCAGAGGACTGAAGGGGTAGCTGAAGAATTTTTGGATGCAGGTATCTTAAGATTAACTATGTATTTGAAAATCCTACTTATTTGCATCTTTAGATACCTATCTAACAATTTGATCCCAAATGAATTTAAGATCTTGTGTTTCTTGCATATTATTTTAAGACTTTGCTGTTACAATTTTGTCCACTCAAAAAGCAGCTTCTAACGTGACTCAGAGGGAGACCATCATTAGTTATGTCATTAATGAGCCTGCAACTTTATGTGCATTACATGTCAAGTGAGAATTATTTCAATGAAATGAGTTACTTTTTTGGCTAATCAGTAGGACAAATATTCATTCATAACGTCCCTTTACTCTCAGACATCTAGTTATTTTGCTTGGAATACACTAGTTAAAACTTACTTTTAGCCTACATTTCTGAGTCTCAGCTATTTAAGCAGAAATGCATTTTGTTTGTTTGTCTCACTAGGAAAAGACGCTTTGAAAATATCTGTCCCATTTCTGAGGGTGCCTTGTTAAGAGGTTGTGTACACACTTATAAATCAAAAACCAGGAAAAAAAAGCCTAAAACCTAGTGTACATACAGAACTATTTAAAAATAATAGTTGTTTGCTAACATATTTGGTAGTGTGAGCTCTGGGACACAAGATAAAATGGAACTGGCACCAAAGACCACATGACAGTAAATATCACACGATTTTTCAGGGTCGTATATTAGGACTGTCACAAAACAGGTTATGTTAAAGAGGCAAGCTCAGCATCAGCATTGAAATTTCTGTTTCATGAACTTGTGACCTTCTTGTATCTTACACAAGATATTTTTAAGCATCAGAAAAAAAAAATAGGTTAAGAGAAAGACCATGAGAATACTTGGTCTTTACAGGCCAAGCAGCTGGATACTACCGTGAAATGAAAGCCTATGGGAAGTAGGGTCCCATCCTACAAACATTTATGTATCCACTTAAATTTGTTGAACGAACAGTTTGTTAGCTTAAAATCATGCATATCTAGGAGTACCTGCATGTTAATTAAAAAAAAAAAAGGAATAGCACAGGAGTGAACTTTAACCTAGCTATCGGGAAACTAGACAACATTTGAAGCATAAAGCAAACAGAGGGTCCTGCTCAGATTTGAAACAAATAGCCAAAGTACTTGTAATTATTATTTTTAAAAGGAGTCAAATATTTGCCCTCAAAACCAGTACTTCAGGCAGACTTAAAACTGTAACATACGGCATTTCTTCAGTTATTTTTTCCTCAACCTGCATGTATGAGGGAGAGAAATATATGGCATAATTATCTAATGTTAGCAAAAATTAGCAAACCAAATTTCTGGGACAATCATTCTGATATCATTAATTCCAATTACCATTAAAAAAAAAAAAAAAGAGAAAAAAAAAGTCTGCCTGTGATCACATCATTACAGAACATTTCTTTCAAAAAATAACAAGACACTGCTTAAAATACTTGTGTTTTATCTACCCAAATAGGCAGTACTCGCAACAGCATCCTAGAGAGCCAGCCCGTGTGGATGATGTTCGGTGCATGTCAGTGGGAATGGACCTCTTTCTGCCAAAGCCTGGGGGGCAGATGAGGGCTGCGCTAAGGGCCCTCACCAGGACGGGGACTTTTTGAAAGATTTCTGCCTGTCTCAGTAAACCTCATTTCCCCATAGGTCTACTTGCTCTATGTCTTGTTCGTATATCAAAGGTAAACATGCCTTGTTCCAGGAGAGCATGTTGTTAAAGTATTGTTTATATGCATAGGCAAAAGCACAGGTGATTGATTTTTGGTAGACTAGCATCATGTTCAACGTTGCGGTACAAACCTATGCAAAACGTGAACCCTCAGTTGTGATAAAATGGTACCACTCTTTGAAAACTAGTTTCCCTTCATGGGCATCTTTGAATAGATTGTATTTTTAATAGCATCCGGTGACTTTCCTGCAGTTAAAACGAGGTGGAGTTTCACATTTAAAATAGGGAATAAATCCCTGAATACCTTACCCCAATCTTGTTGAGCAGGTTGCGTTACCTTCACTGGCATTCCACCTGAGCATAATATTCCATACACATGTATCGGCAAAAGATACATAGACAAAAAATAATACAGAAAATCTACAAAAGATACCCTACAAGACTCCAGTCACACCCCTTCCTTCCCCAAATCAGCATTTTACTCTTTCATTATAGCATGACCATTCTAGTAAGCTTAAAAGTCATCCATTTATTTCTGAATAATACTTATTTTGAAATATAAAGTCAGTACTTTCTTAAGTGCCTCTAAGGAGACTGAAAAGCACACTTCTATGCTTCAGCAAAATCTGAATCACAGCCTACTCTTTACAATGCATGAATATTGTAATTGTTTTCCTAATACAGGAATCGCAATTCTTTCTACGCACACCACAATGAAAGGCAATGGAAATTTTCATGAATAAATAAATTTGATGAAGGTACTTGTCGTTAAATGGATGCTCTCCACAATATAGGATTTCATTTTTGTTCATTACATACCTCAGTCATCCCATTGTGAAGAAAACCTTGAAAATGTGACTTACATGAAGCAGGTGCAGTGTGGGTGTTGTGAGTATGCCTACATTCAACACCAAAATAACATTCTTTACTATTTCCCTGCTGAAAAATACTATAAAAATTAATCTAATTCATATGGTAAATATGTTTCAATGCCACATTCACTATCAAAATCAATGAATGAGTGAGACGACTCGCACAATAAAATCTTTTACTACCTAATAATCTGGGTGCTTACTGAGTTACATGACAAATTTATCATTTTCAAAACTTTAAATAGAATTTCATGTGTTATTCTTTGTGAAATGCCACTGAAGTCAGAAAAATGCTCATGTTTAAAAGTAAGCATATTTTTAAGTGCTCCAGTAGACATGCATTTCTCATATGAGTTACTGATCGTCACCTAAACTTCTGAGGATTTAGATGACTTAGAGTTTAAGTAAATTATTCATTAACGTTTGTAAAATAATTTGAGATTCTAACAGAGAAAAGTGTCGATAAAGTTCCAGAATATTACCATCAGGCATAGGTTTTAATCGCAGTGTATTTTACAAATTAGGAAAACTTAACTTTATTCAGTAAACTAATATTCAGTGGAATTATAACACTTCATATAGAATTATCCACAGATGTTGTGAAAGGTCATAAGACAGTGAGAAAAGTTTCATTACAAGCCAGAAAGAAGAGACAGAAATTGAAATTATCAAAATGTATGCATAATCACTTCCAGTATAGACAAGATGAAACTGGATGAACATGTCATAGAGACCGTCTTCATTTTTCTTTCCCCCCATGGCACTCTCCAGTATGGCATGGTGTGGATTTACTTGATTTTCTCTCTTGCTTCTTTACCCCCAGAAGAGCCTCTTCTCACTTAGCTTGATCACAGCATTTCTGCAAGATTTGAGACCTTCATTTTGCTGTTTTACTTTCGGGAGGACAGTCCATGTAACGTGTTATGGGATATGGCCCTGCACATGTTTATTGTGGTTTCCCACACCAGCTGTGGCCCACTTACTGTGACCACAGACCAGCAGCGGTATGAGAAAAGACTGTAGGGAAGTGTGGAAAAACCAAACAAATGGTGGTTGTCTGATCGGTATAGCTGTGCTAAGCAGGTCCATTGTGAAATCCTTCCTCCTTTCCTTAATGGTCAGAGAAGCCATTGTCTCCCCATTCAGATGGAGAATCATGTGTTCTGCATGGATGCTTGTAGGACCTGCTGGACGTAGTAATGAATAAAAGACATTTCATCTTCTCCACTTACTTACCATTTAACTTTGGAGAAAAGATAGGTTGCTTTATCAAGAAATGACAGCAGTGTCCATGATGACTAAGGATGAAGTAATTCTGAGACAGACAATTACGTCTGGGGAAACAGTCAGCTGTCCAAAACCTCCTTACGTTTCCTGCTCTTTGTTGTCCATCTCCTGCTCTTTGTTGTCTGCAGCAAACTGGTGTTTGTTTTTTTTTCAGGTAAATCTATTTTGACTTTCTCATCTAATTGGACATTCACCTTTATTTTCTTCCAGACTTTTCTGTGACGGTAACCATGAAACTTCTTGGGTTTGTCTCCTTTGAAATCTCTAAGAAATCTCTACCATTACCGTGGAAGATTGCTCGCCAAACAGCATGTACAAGGGCATTGCTAGGTTTTCACTACAGCACTATCTTCTGCAAGTGGCTGTTTCTTTGTTGGATGGCTGACAGTGCTCCAGCACATTTATACAACGACCTTATCATATGTAATGGTTCCCGTTTTCTGTGGGTTATTATAGATGTCTGTTCAACTAAAGGAGTATGATTCTGCAAGTGCTGAAAAGCCTACATCCCCAGAACTTCAGTGAAGTCTTAAGCTTCTTGTTATTTGGGATAGAGTCCGCTTTTCCAGAATTTCTCTTTACTACAGACAGAAAATAGGATTTTCAGGTGACTGTAACTGTATGTTCAACATACTGTTTAAGAGATACCTATCTTCTGGAGACCACCCAGTCTGGTGGAATCACATCCTGAAGAATGAACTAACACCAACGCCCTCCCACCCTCTTCCTTTTGTGTGTCTCTGCATAGGAAGCCTCCTAAATGGTCAATATTTCTCCTCTTCTGTGAAACTCACTTTATGTTTGCCTCATCACCTACCACTTTCTCCCACCTGCTATTGATTTTGATGGAGGCGCCAAAATTACATGCTGTCTTTTTGTTAAAGATCTTCACAACTGACATGCTTAAAACACCCTTAGATAATCAGTGGATGAATAAGAGACAATTATGTTGCTTAATTCAGAAACATGAAGAAGTAATTTTACCAGCTCCCGTGGGGCAGAGAGCACAGCAAAGTTCAGCTTCCCACGTACTGCTCAATATACAACCTCAGTGCTCAGAAGAATGAATTGGTAAGAGCCTGAGTCGTGTTTCTAGGAAATCTAGAAATTATCATATTTATGCTAGTTGTTGGATTTGCGAGCCTGGGCTTTCGTCATGTTATCTACAAGCTCCCTCATATGGGAATCAAGAACCAGGAAAAAATGACCAAAATTTGACTTTCTTCTGTAAACTTCAGTGCAGAAACTAGCAGATGGCTTGAGGAGGTCTAGTGCATTTCCTGTGAGACTGGAAAGATGCTGTTTCTGGCACAGAGTTGCCAGCTTCAGGCAAGCTCAGCCACTGATGACTCGAGCCCTGATCTTTGGTGAAGCCTAACACCCATAAACCCCACTTTGCCAGCTGGGCTAACAATAACCTCAGAGATCCAGGCAGGCAGAGCTCAGAAACCTGTTTTTATCATTTAATGAGTTTAAAACACTGTTGGAAAAAACGCCTAACTTGCTATTAGGCTCAAACCATTATTGTAACAGCTATTATGAAGAACAAAAGTTTCTTTACACTAACCTAGAATCTGTCCAACCAAAAAATTGCTGCTGCTTTTAATCCAAAGTGAATACTTTTTGCTTAAGGAAGTAAAAGAACATAGACCATCATCTGCTTTGAGCTATGTAAGTAATATACATTTAAAGGAGGTCTGCAGCAAAAAATAAAGGGAGTGTTTATTCCTCTAGTTCTCCTTTTTTTATTATTTTTATGACTGTATTAAAAGTGTCAACATTTCTGATATCCATAAATCTAATTGTAAAGTAACAAAGTGGAGATAAATTAAGATGTAAACAAATGCTACTTGGTAGGAGGGATTAGGCCAAAGGTCCAATCTATCTGAACTGCATCTATTGCATGTATTGCCATCCAGTACTGCAATGACAATTTCTTTGCACTCTGTTTTGATGCATCTAGACTTAAAAATATCCAAGAGACGCATCTTATGTTTAAAACGCTGAAAAGGAGTTAGGAGTCATACGATTATTACTATCTGAGCCCTGATTTTGCCGCTGGGATGTTGATGCTTGAGGTAGATGGAACCCAGCAATGTTTTTCTAGGTGTATATGGCAACCTGCTGATTGCTGTCTCAACAGAATAAACTGTAAACCTTTCCAGCTGTTCTTAATCTGGACCCTTAACCTTTAGAAAAACCAGAGGCTTTCCATTCCTCAGAGCCAAACTTTGCTAACAATATCTAGCTTGTTTTCAAACCAAGCTTCAAACATAAAAATGACTAATAAATCCATATTCCATAATAGTTAGGCTGGAAAACTATTATTTAAAAACATACTCAGTTTTTACGACCCATTTCTAAAAATCCAAACCATGCTTCACTAATGCTACCATTTCAGATACTCAGATCCTGGATGATAGGCATGCTACCCAGATAGATACACCAATAAATACTTAAGGCCTATAAATCTGTCTCAAATTAGTGATTTGTGGATGCGCGAGGGGGAAAAGGGCTGGGAAATTCTGTTTGCTAATGCGTCCGTTTCCTGACTCTAAATGTTCTGTAACTTCACAGCTGGTGATTTTATTTTTTCTGTGGTTTGTATTATTACGTGCTAAATATGTTACTCCGTGCCCTTCGGTGGGACCCAGGGCTTTAAGAATAAGGCCCCGATCTCGCCACGGGCTTTTACTCCGCACCTGACTCCACTCGTGGGAATGGCAGTTTTTGGCAGCCCGGGGGCCCGGGCCGGGCTCAGCCCCGAGCAGGCAGGGGATCCCCGGCGGAGGCAGGTTCAGAGGAAGGAAACGGCGGGATTTGGATGGAGCCACAGCCGAGAGATTCATAGCGCTTTGGAGGACCGTAGCCCGCTGGCTTTGGGATTCCACTTCGGGCTTCCCATTAAAACAACAACAAAACCAGTAATAATCATTCATAAACATCCATCTTTCTGACTTTTTTACGACCTCGTAATTGCACCCCCACCCCGACAGGCGGATTTATGCCTCCGCCGCCCAGGTGGCACCGCCGGCTCCTGTGGGGCGGCAGCGGGGGGGTTCGGGACGGGCCCGGGACCCCCCCCCCCCCGGCCGCTGCGGCGAGCAGAGCCCCCCCCGGCTCCGGGGGCGGGCAGGGACAGCGCGGCCCTTCCGCGGGACCCGGACCGGCTGTTTTGAAAGTGGCAACTATCCCCCCCCAACACACACTTCCCCGGCAGCCTCCCCCGTCGTTGTCGCCTCCAACACCCCCTTCCCACTCCCCTGCTCCTTTTCGGTGCGGTGCCCTCTTCGGGTTCGGGTCCTGAGCTTTCGGCAGCCTCCTCCGCCCGCCCGGGGGGAAGCTCGCATCACTCAATTATGGTTTTCCCCCCCCGCTCCGTGAAAAACTCAAGGACTATCCCAGCAGTGTTCAGGAGGGAAACGCTTTCGTTCTCTTTTTTTTTTTTTTTTTTTTTTTTTTTTTTTTTTTCNCTTTCTTTCTCTTCCCCGCTTCCCAAGCAGCCTCCCTTCAAGTCCTTCCCGTGGATCTCTCTCTCGCCCTCCCGGCCAGACTTCGCAACTTCTGCCCCCGGCTCCGCTGGCCTTTTAGTTGCGATTTAGGGTTTTTCTTTTCCCTTTCCTGGGCGTTTTGTTTTGGCTTTTTTT
>VZSF01000118.1:0-50770 GCA_013398295.1 Chionis minor | reverse complement strand
GAGGGTCACCCGCCTCCTCTGTCATGTGCGACCCACCACGTGCCCATCATCCGACTGTAACACCTTTTCCCTGGCATTCTTTTATTTTGCAGAACACTAAAAGAGGACAAACAGTGAGACACACTCCGTCAAAACCCATTTTTATTTTCTTTTTTTTTCTTTTTTCTTTTTTTTTACAGATAGGATTTAAAAATTGCACTACTTGATTAGTGTTTAATTTTTCCCCAGTCCCCAGGCAACACGATTAGGTTTCAGGCTGGGCAGTATTTCTCGTGACAGCCTCTCCTTTGTGACGGGATCTCCAGTTCAGAGGAGATCTGTCCGTTGGGAAGCTCCTCCGCCAGCACTGCTGAAAGCACGGTCGGTGGCTGCGGCCCCTAAAAAGCGGTGTCCCCACTACCAGCTGAGTGCAATTATACTTTTCCTTGTTGACAGCATATACATAACCATCTTTCTCTGCGCCGAGCTGCTATTGAACAGCGGCGCGATGGCACACACAGGCCTTGGACGCCAGCCAGTGGCCAGCATAAATCCTCCCCAATCCAGGAATTTCACATCAAAAGTGGCCTGGCGCAGCGCGGCTACAACCCGGAGTTACGGAGAAACTGCAGGTAACAAATGTGTTCTGCAAGTGATGGTTAAGAGATACATAAAGGGGTGAGTTAAACATTGGGGCAGTAAAAAACGACGCTCAACCTGAAACGCCCCTATGGCGGTGCTACCTGTTTCTGGATGCTAAATGAGTTCCAGACAGAAAATAACGAATCACCCTCGTCAGTCCTTCGTTAGTTTAAAGTCAAGCAACCCCTGCGTCTCTTGTAAAATCAAGGATGCCCTTAATGATATCGCTTTAGCCCCGGCGCTGTAAACACCTAAATGTGTGCTTAGGTCAGTCGCCGTGCGCACGGTTGCCTGACTGGAATAGGACTGTTTATAGTTCATAAAATTAAGTTTATGACTACATCGGCGCAGAGCCGGGGCCTTCAGTTTTTAAAAGTGAAGGGAAGAAACAGAACAAATTCCTTAATGTTCTTGGGTTTTCCAGTTAGCCTCCAGTCAGTTTGGGTTCCTCTTTCTCCAGTGCTATGTCAGATCTGGATGGTTTGGGTTTATAGAGCAGCAGGGAGACATTTAAGTCATTTAACACAATAACGGCTAATTGAAACATTTTATTTAAAAAATCACAAGATGTTTTATACATATTAAAATCATATTAAAGTTGACTTTCCGGTCTCCCACAAGTGCCACTCCAGCCAGCTAAAAGCCCCTAAGTTGCATAAAATAGCTTTCGTTAAATGCCAAATGATATAAAACAATGAAGTAATGAAGGCTTTCTTTCTGTTGTTTTATTTCTTAAACATGTTTTTGATTTGTATCTTCTTTTAAAATACGGGTACAAAACCATTAAAGTGCCCCTTCCACAGGGATTAGGAACAGAACCTCCTCTTCCCCTAGAAATTAACAGCCCTGGCACAGGAGAAGTGTCTGCAGCCTGGGCTCTCCCAAAAGAAAGTCACACCAACCAAAAATACTTAAGAAAAACGTTCTAAAAATGAACAACCAGGTGTCTGAAATCTCCTAAATGCCTCCTATTTTTAGAAGTTTCCCTTTGCAACGCAGACGGCTGCGGATATTTCACCTGACAGGCCAAGTGATCCGATGCGGTAAAAACCTGCCATCATGGAAACATCGACTCCGCCGGACCGAGGCAAATCAGGCGAGTGTCACCTGCCATGAGGAGCATTAATCACTGAAGGCAATTAAAGACACATGGGTTCCCAGACATCAGACACTCACAAACTGAGTATGATTTACCACCTCAGGCTAGAAGGATTTTTTTTCGGAGTACAATCGCGCCACCCAGACGAGGATTTCCGTATGCTGTTTACGTTCCTAAGAGCCTTTATCTGCTTTAATCTCCAGAGCTTGGCTGAGATTCAAGGGATCCTTAAAAACGTGACCTGTTGTAGGAGTCTTGCTCATAAATCGGGCGTCAAGGTGAAAAATATTTAACAGAGGTACCTGCGCTGGGGTCACAGGTGGGAGGGACGTGGGCAACCAGGCAGGGGCTCATTCCCCGCATCTTCATCTGAGCGAGGAGCCCCAGCCTACAATGAAACCCCGGTGCCTCACGCCAACGCACTAAACTTAACCAAATTGAGAACACGGTTTGGCCCTCAACCAGCTGACACTGGTGGCACTTGTGTCCCTGGTTCAACGGGAGCGGGATCTGGGTTTAAGGGAACCTGGATGTCAGGAGAGATGGCAGGAAGCCAGCGGCACAGCTCTGCAAGTGCACATGGGCTCACCAAAGGGGGTTTTGGGCCATTCCCTATCGCAGGCAGCTCCCTAACTTCCCAAAATACAAGGATCCTGGCCAAAATCTCCCCCCACACCACCATGCCAGGAACCAACCGTCGCGAAGAGCCTGCGCACCCTCTGCGTAACTCCGCCGGCCCGGGTGCTGCTTAGGGCGTCCGACCCTGACGCCCACCCAGCTCCCAGAGGATCATGAGTAAAAACAAGCCTCATCTTCTCTTCACTGACTTCAGGTGGGGACGACGTGCTCATCCCCCCCCAGCTTTGCCTATTCCAGCCGACATCCCACACCCTGCAGCGATCTCCCCCCCTCCCCGCTCACATTGGTCTTTGGACACGAGGAAAGTCACTGCACTGCAATACTTGTATCTACGGAAAACCCATCCCACAGATTCACTTAGGCTGGGATGGAAGCGGGAAAGGGTAAAATTTTATACAGTTGTCAACTGCCTCCTCCTGTATCCTGTTTCGGTTGGAATAAGCATGTTTTTTCTTACTACCGTTCATGGACTGGTCTAATTTCAAATGAAATAGGGAATTAGGAAGGTTGTATTTTAATGAAATACTTTAAAAGAGGCAATGTTAACAGAGGTCAAGCTGTACACAGAAAATTCCCCTTGAAGGTGCCAGATTTTAAGACATTAACTCCTTCATCATTCACACAAAGGGAACTAGCCATACAAAGAAATTAATTACTCTAAGGGTACACCCTGGGCCCGTATCAGGCTTTACTACCACCCTGGAAGTTACAAAGAAGCTAGAACATTGCAGGAACAGATTTATCCTTTCTAAGAGATGATAAATGGGAGTTATAGGGCTTTCTAAAATTAGCCTTAAGAAAGACCAATATTCTTATAAAGAAAGTGTAACGGTTTCTGATTTCCTGTCTGACCCCACAGGCCTTTCTCAGGTAACACTTGGTCTTTTATTCTCCTTGCACAAGGGGACTGGGATTCTCCGAGGGACTCCAGGCTCCCGATGCTGCAGCAGGTCGTTTGAATTCCCTCTGTGTGGGAAAACCTGGCCCCTGCTGCAGTCACCAGGAAAACATTCACGACCCACTTCAGGCGAAACGAGAAGCGATTTTTACACTGCCTACGCGGCAATTCTTAACATCCGATACGGCAATTCTTACATCCGATACGGCCAATTTCTATTTACCACGGCCAGACCTAAGTTTCAAACCCATATATGGCCACGACAGCTGAAGAAGTTTAAACAATTTCGCTTTCCTCACATATATTATGACACTTGCAAATCTTTAGACTCCAATACCAAATTCCCAGCACCCACTGATAGTTATCTGTCCGAACAACACGATGGATTGACTTCATCCAGCTCCGTAGCCTTCCCGCCTTGCTCCGCAGCGCTTCCCCACCGCTTTTCCTTTCTCTCCTGCCTTCCAGCGGCCACGCCGCAGCCCGCCGCAGCCTCTCCTGCTTTCCCCCAAGCCCAGCCAGGGGTTTAAATGGGAATTTTGGGTTTTTAAAGCCTGCCAGTCGCTGCCGCAGGAGGAGGGACGGGCGGTGGCCGGGCGGCGGGTGCCCTCTGCCGGCACCGCAACCGGGGACCGTCCCGCCGCCCCCGGCGGCTCCCGGTGCCTCCCTGCGGCGGAGGTTTGGGCACGGCGGCCAGGGGAGCCGGAGAGGTGTTTGGGCACCGGGTTGTCTTTTTCAGGTCGCACACAAGTGGAGAACAATTCCTCAGGTTGCGATTAAAACATCCAAAAAGAGGAAACTGTGGGAGAGAAAGAATATTAGTGCAGAGGAAAAGGGGAAGGGGGAATAGCTTAGCCTTTAATTACTAATCATAGAATCGTTATGGTTGGAAGGGACCTTTAAGATCATCAGGTCCAACCATCAACCCAGCACTGCCCAGTTACCACTGGCCCATGTCGCTCAGCATTGCCCGGCTGGGAGACACCTCCAGGGATGGCGACTCCGCCGCTTCCCTGGGCAGCCTGTTCCAATGCTCGGCAACCCTTTCAGTGAAGAAATTTTTCCTAATATCCACCCTAAACCTCCCCTGGTGTAACTTGAGGCCATTCCCTCTTGTCCTAAACTAAATATTAGCCCGTGGAATAGGAGGAGATAGACGGACAAACAGAAAGCAACAGCATTTTGCCAGCCAGGCAAGCCCAGCAGTGCCAGCAGGTGGTGGTCGGGCCCCAAAGACACGCAGCAAGGCCAAACCGACCTTTTTGTCTCCGTTTCTCCAGCTGTTTTTACAGATTTGGCACAATTCTCACCGAGAACCAGGTCAGCCTGAAGCCTCCCGACTGCCCGGCGCTCGTGCTTACACAATAGCGCCGGACACCAGAGTCAACCGGAAAAAAAGTGGAAATACTTGAACATTAAAGACACATTCAGCAGTACAACATTATTAACACAAATCTTTTCACTAGTTTTAATACGGGAATCAGGCCCTTGTCTCACTCAGAAAAACCAGCTGTGGATCATGCTTGCTCCCTTCACACCCCATATGAAGTTCTAGCAAAAGTTTTTTAAGTCATTAACACCACAAGATTTTGGGTCAAAAAGGGAAAGCTCTACTAACGTATTTCAATGAATGGCAACACAAGCACACAAAACCTGCCATTTCAGCAATGGCAGTAAATGTTTGTTTTCATAGAATCATAGAATCACTTGGGTTGGAAGAGACCTTCAAGATCATCAAGTCCAGCCATAAACCTATGCCAAAACCACCCCTAAACCATGTCCCTCAGCACCACGTCTACCCATCTTTTAAATACCTCCAGGGACGGCGATTCCACCACCTCCCTGGGCAGCCTCTTCCAATGCTTGATAACCCTTTTGGTAAAGAAGTTTCTCCTAATATCCAACCTAAACCTCCCCTGGCACAACTTGAGGCCATTTCCTCTTGTCCTATCGCTTGTTCCTTGGGAGAGGAGATTGACCCCCTCCTCGCTGTAACCTCCTTTCAGGGAGTTGTAGAGAGTGATAGGGTCTCACCAAGGTCTCTCTCCCTTTCGAGACGGTTTTGTATGTAACTCGCAACACCAACGCACCGGCACATCCCACAATTCCAACGTCGGCTCTTGCAGATCATAACAACCTTTGCAAAACAGCACGGATGTGCCCACATGGCCCCCACTCAGCATCGAACCTCCTGCTTGGCTCCACAGGCCTCGGCATACGCTGGGGCCCAGAGCTGATGCTTCAGCCGTGCTGAAAATGGGGCACCAGGGAACCCTTGGGAGCATCTCCTCACCTCCCAGCGCCAGACCCTGCTTCCACTCCCCCTTTCTCCCGCAGAGACCACATATCGCCTCACCTCTGCGAAGCTCCGCAGAGCATTCCCACAGCACTCCTTTTCCAATTCCGCCCCCCTCCCATCAACCACGATGCGTAATTTTGGTCTTCCTTGCTCCTACCGAGATCTGCCTCCGAAGGCTCTGCGATCCCTATACAAGAGGCATTCCCAGGGAGACAGCATTTTTTAACCGAGATTGCAGTTTTCAAAGCTTTTTGTTATTTTGAAGCTCTGACGTGGAGCTCCTTTCTCCCAAATATATTTAGATATTGCTGGCATTTTGTTTGATTACAAGCGAGGAAGCTGGTTCAGGCACTGCTGGGACTGCGCCCGCCAGCTTTGAAAGCTCTCCCACCTCCCCGGGGAGGGAGCGCTGCCTTCCAGCACGTACTCAGAGCTGCAGATAAATGGCAGAGACATAGGACAACCCTACGGCTTTTAACCATTCCTCATTTGCCCATGGAAGAAGCAAGAGCGAAGTCCACCTTTCCACACCCTGCCACAACGGCCCGTTGCGTGGATGTCAACCGCGCCGTGCTGGGGGCTGCTTCCCACCTGGGTCCCACGCGCAAAGCAAAGACAAGAGCGAGCAAGAGCTACGTGTCGCACAACTGAATCATCCCGCAGCCCCTTTCCGGGTCTTTTAAACCATGTCCAAATTTCACTGGTCTTCTTTCAGCATGCCTGATGCTCCTGCTGCTGCTCTGCCGAGGGAGCAGACTAGTAACTCCCGAGTGGAAACTCAGGATTAGCTTTTCTCTCTGGAGGACCTCTTGAATGACTGGCTTTCCAGTCTGAAATGATAGCAATCCTCTAACAAGTTGTGGAAGAGCCTTTGAGTTTGACATTTTTATAAACACCAACCTTTTTATCCTCAATGTTTGTTGTTTAAGGAAATCCCTTCTAGTTCTTATGCATGTATAACATATAAAACAAGTGAATTAATACCATATGAGGGTAGAGGGGTGAAAAATCACGTCTATAGCCAAAATAGTTCAGAAAAACCATACAGCTGAGGTTTTAGATTGCCTACAGTGACTTTGTATTTTGTTTAGACATTGGTGTTAATACTTCATATAGATTATGTGCAGTACAGATTACAACAGTATGTGCCGTGTGTTGGGTAATTTATGAACTATTAAACTTAGTTCTTACGTTTGAGGTTGTGAGTTATAACTAAGCAGAATCTAAACTACCAGCAAATGAAGATTTTCTGGTTTTTTTTCCGGTTTAAACTGTTTAGTGGGGTGCAGAGGAGACAGACCCAAAGCCAAATACTTGCACGCTCACCCTCAGCAAGCCAAAAGCTCAAGCCTTATAAATTTAAACATCTTTTGTGTTCTGCACATGTATAGGCTATACCAGTGGAGTTCCAAACCAGGGATCATCTGGCTGGTTTTGTGCTGGAGGTGAGAGGAAGACCTTGGCAGTGGAGAAACACTTCTGCTTCCTCTGAACTGCAGGGATGCCAGAGGAAGGGCTAATGGTTGCAGGATACTGGGCAACGTCAGCCCACAAAATCCACAGGTAGCCCAGCAGTGCTGACTACAAGTCTACACTGCCCTCAGAAGTGGAGCATGGAGCTCCTCGACCGTTTTATTTTTATTACTTAGCTCAATTAGACACAAATATACCTGTGACAGCATGGAGCTCGGGGCAGGCCGAGGCGTAACGCTCACCCCGCTCCTCTCCCGGATTTGCAGCCCATGCCGAATTCCACACTCGTCGCAGGGAACGACAGCTACTGGCACCATACCTCAGCTGTGAGCTCAAAGCCCCAGTGCTGTGTCTGTGTGCCGGGGAAGAATATGAGGAAATAGCTGTGCAAGTCATTAGGGGAGGGAAGAAGGGATCTGTTAACAAAGATTAACCTACTAATGCTGGTTTTCCTTGGTTCCCTGTTGTCCTGGTTTCAGCTGAGATAATTTTCTTTCTAGCGGTTGCTGTGTTTTCAGATTTGGCATGAAAGGACTGTCAGTAATGCATATTGTTTTCATTGTTGCTAAGTGATGTTTATACTACTCAACGACTTTTTTTCAACTTTTCATAGATGCTGAGAAGGAGCATAGACAGAACAATGGAATGGCCAGCGGAATATGCTGTAGCTTAGAGGTCGTGCGCGATATGCAAGTGAGGGTTGGCTGGCTAGGGCGGGAAATCCGCAATCTCTGCTTGAGTTGGACTGGGCAACCAATTCACCGGGTGGTGAGAGTGACCTGTGCCTTATATATTTTTTTACCATTATTATTATTAATTTTCCTCTTCTGTTATTATTGTAATAAACTCCATCTAAACCCACAAGGGTTTTTTCCCCCCTTTCCCATCCTTTTCTCCTTCCCCTTCTGGGGAGGAAAAAGGGTTGAGCAAGAGGCCTTGTTGCTGTCTGGGGTTAAACTGTGACGCCCATGCAGTCAGTGGAGATTCTCTTGTGCAACCTATAACTCAAATAAACTGTCCCCCTATAACTCAAACACTGTCTTGTGAATTCTGGGCTATCTCTCCTGCTTAGTGGCAATGGCCTTTAGTGATAAGCAGGTCCTAGTCAGAGATGCCACAGTACAATTAGGTTTAGAAACAGACTTTTACTTGCAGGCAGCTGAAAAGTAGTATTTATCAAGTGAAAAGGTCTCCTTCAGCTTTCATCTCAGTGCTCATCTGTAAATACTGCTTGATGCTAGACTGCCCCAAAGTTTTGCAGGGAAACACCTCCAATTATTTCAGTTTCATAGAATCATAAAATCATAGAATGGTTTAGGTTGGAAGGGACCTTGCAGATCATCGAGTTCCAACCCCCCTGCCATAGACAGGGACACCTCCCACTAGACCAGGTTGCCCAAGGCCACATCCAGCCTGGCCTTAAACACATCCAGGGATGGGGCTTCAACAACCTCTCTGGGCAACGTGTTCCAGTGCCTTACCACCCTCAAAGTCAAAAATTTCTTCCTAATGTTTAATCTAAACCTGCCCTCTTCCAGTTTAAAGCCATTCCATTATTTCAGTTTATGGCCAGTCTAATCAGAACCTCGCTGCCAGTCACCGCTTCGCAACAACGCGCCGGGAACAGCTGGCTGAGGGTCCCACTGAAGATGTTCAAACGCCACTGGAAAGCTGCGCTGTTTGACTTGGGCTCACAAGGAGGAGTGAGATTTCTCACTGCCAGGCCTGGAGTTTACACAGAAGCATTTAAACAAACAGCTTCCCAGCGGGGGAGGAAGGAGGAACCCAAATAAAGAGGAAACCTGGAAATCTTGCAGAGCGAACCGAAGGCGAGAGTGCCGCCCTCCGGCTGTGGTGAACGCACTCCTCCTCCAGCCGGAGCCAGCTGCCGAGGTAGCCACTACCTTCTCCCCGGCTTACAGCTTGCTCAGAGCCCAGAAAAAAGCCCATCTTGGCCAGATCAGTCTCATATTCCTCATGGATACTCAGCATCTGGGGCTCTATCCAGCAGCTGAATCACCCTGAGGACTTTTGTAAATTACACTTTTCAATAAATTCTCTTTCCCTTTGACACGCTTTATTGTTTACAGGGTTTACTCGGGAGATGAAACAAAAGTTAATTACATCAACTGATACGTCAAGAAAATGGATTGATTTGATATCCCTTCCAGATGGGCTTCCTTTGCGTGGCAGCACGCATACCACATCTTCAAGAGAGGAGACAGGATACGCCAGGAAGGCACATTTGAGCCATCAGACTGACACTTCTTTATTGCAGTGTATTTATTTTTTATCATGTGCTTTGACAGAAGTCTCATAAAGTGTTATGCTCCTTCTGTAGGGTCAAAGTCTTGCGACCTTCCATGATTTTAGAGAGAAGGAACATAATTTTAGAGGGCATGTTTATTATTTCTGTAAACAGTCTGTTTTCCATGCCAAGAGAACAGTTTTTCTGTATGCACTTAGATGACAGCTCAACTTTACTGGCTCACTTTCCTGACCAAGTCTTGCATGCCAAATGTTTTTGATCATAGTCTGGCAAACAAAACAATATTAATAGTAGAGCTGAGCAAATAATCTCCAGAAAACTGCTGATTTTTTTTTAAAACCTCTTTTTATTGCTTCCATAACCTCCCTGAATCAAACACACTTTCCCCGAGCCTCATTGACAATTTCAAAAATGAAATAACTCACCTCCGCAGAATCAGAAAAGTCACTTGCAAAACAGTTGTGACGAAGCAGGTCCACCACGTTGTGTTGCTTACGTCCCAGAAGAAACAAGCGTCCGCGTCATTCCGGCATGAACGCGCAGGATTGTCAATTGAAACTCCAGGCAGACAGCTTCCAAATCTGTTTTTACTGGTACAAGCGGGGGTAGACATGGTGGTGGTAGATAAGACCACAGCCAAACCACATTTGGTTTAAAATCCAAATAGTCCGCTTTTGCAATATATACCGATTTCTGCCATTTATTTTTCCCTTCAAATGGTGAAGATGTATTTCAAATACACCTTTCTGAATGTCCTGCAGTCACACATGACCTGATGATCTGTTAATGAGGGTCTCAACAAGCATACAATGTACGCTCCAAGCCTTTGTTCTCTGGTGGTCCACAAAAGCTCTCGCACCTCCCTACAGATAATGTGAGCTTTAAACAAACTGACTCCTTACCAAAAGGTCATGGTGGTGTTTTTTTTGAGTGCACAGAGCTCATAAAATCCCTCCGTGTTGCCCCACTCCTATGTCAAGAAAGGCAGAATTATGGTCTGCACATTTGAGTGTTATTTGTAGAACAATATTCTGGAAACCAGCTGAACACAAGAGAAGCTTTAAGATGTGTTGACAGTACTGGTGGCACCGAGCTAGATCACGTTGTGTTTTTACTCCTGTTCCTGCACAGTGAACAATGTAAGAAGGATGAAGACTGGCTCACTACCCCCTCCACAAACGTTCAATTTCCTCCTCTAGGGATGGCTTTATCCAAGGACTTGGATGGGACTTAATGGAAATCCTAACTAAACATATCATGTAAATCACCTGTAGCTGGAATGTCCCCGCTTCTTCGACAATTTGCGACACAGCTCTCTAGCAGCCCAGGCGCCCACCCACATCCCGGGCTGCATCCCCACAGCGGGGGCAGCAGGGCCAGGGGGGGATTCTGCCCCTCTGCTCTGCTCGGGGGAGACCCCACCTGGAATACTGGGTCCAGGTCTGGGGGTCCCAACAGCAGAAGGACACAGAGCTGGTGGAGCAGGGCCAGAGGAGGCCCCGGAGATGCTGGGAGGGCTGGAGCCCCTCTGCTGGGAGGACAGGCTGGGAGAGCTGGGGGGGTTCAGCCTGGAGAAGAGAAGGCTCCGGGGAGACCTTCCAGCCCCTGCCAGTCCCTAAAGGGGCTCCAGGAAACCTGGGGAGGGACTCGGGATCAAGGGAGTGGAGCCATAGAACAAGGCAGAGGGGAGATTTAGATGAGATATTGGGAAGAAATTCCTGCCTGTGAGGCTGGGGAGCCCCTGGCCGGGGTTGCCCAGAGAAGCTGTGTCTGCCCCATCCCTGGAGGTTCAAGGCCAGGTTGGACGGGGCTTGGAGCAACCTGGTGTGGTGGGAGGTGTCCCTGCCCAGGGCAGGGGGGTGGGACTGGATGGGCTTTTAGGTCTCTTCAACCCAAACCATACCATGATTCTATGAATAATAATTCCACATATACCAAGAGCTGTCTCCTTCTCCCTGGACACCCATCTGTAGGCGTACCAATAAATTCCTACCTGCAATTTTCTTCATCAAGGCCTGTCTCATCCTGAGGTCTCTTTGGGTTTTATTCAGTGCCTCGGTGGTCAGAAACCATGAGACTTCACTTCTGCAGCTCAGTCTTCCCGACCTCCATTTTCTGCCTTCTTCCGACAGCAATCTTGTGGCAGGCAACCGAAAAGTTCACAGACTCATCGCCTGACTCTGCTCCTTGGCCATTCCAGGTGTTTCGTTAAAAAGCAATTCATCATCTTAGTCCTTTGTCTTTCTCTCCTAACCGAAAGAAACCAAAAAAACTCCTCCAAACCCAAAAACCTAACTCACTGCTTCAATCCCTCCTCTTCCAGCACCTCCCTCAGGAAACAGCCATTCCGTTCTGCTAACATGTTCTTGTTTGATGGAAACAAAACTATAATTTAGTTAATAATTTTTTTCTAATCTGAGATACAGATAATACCCATTCTGGCAGCAAATTAGCCGCCTTAATGCACACAGTGGCCCATAGCAGCCATTGACTTTAAGAAACCGATCGAATTTTGTACAGATACAATTCTGAATTTTCACTGAACATCGCAGGTTTTTTTTATTATTATATTTATTATTTTATTATTGTTACCCGTAGGTCAGAAACACCAATCCAGCCTAACACGGAAGTCACTGAAAATCCCCTTCAACTGAAGTCTAACGATGTGGGGAAAGAAAAAAAAATAGGAGCTGTAGACTGATAAGCTTTAAACATTAAAAAAGCCCACTAGATTTACGACCAGAATGAACTACATATCACTTAATATATTTCTTACTAATACTCCAGACTGGTAAGAGTTTGGTTTAAATTAGCTTCCTGCAAACTTACAGCTGCTATGTTACCCTATTAAAATTTATTTTCCTCCACTGTGGCTTATACTAATTTGCAGCTATAGAGCGGCACATAACTTCAACCATTACAGGCTTTATAAAACGAAAAATATGTAAGCATTGTTTTAGAAAGTAAAACGGTTACACACAGATGAACGATGAAAGCAGATTACTGAAATAAAGGCAGCAGGTTACACCATCACCTGGCGATGGCAAAGTTATCTGTTGGCAGAGCTGTGTCTTTACCGTCTTTCTGAAATCAGAACACAAGAGGGGAGAAGAGGGTCTCAAAGTCCCTGTATATTCCCTACTCTGATCTGGGAAAGAATTCACCATAGTCAAAGCTGTAGGCTTTGGCTATCAACTTTTTTAATCATTATTTTAAAGTATAGCCATTTGAAGCCCAGGACATTTGGCCCTTTCCCCAGTAGTTTACCCGTGCTGTTGTAAAATGGAGGGTGACTATTAGCTCCCAGCTGTGGTAGAGCTATTATTAAAAAAAAAAGTCCTTTAATGACAAGTGTGGATAAGGTAAACTACAGAAATACCTACCCTTTTGTGACAACAAACTTACTTTGAACAGCTTTTCACTTGACTTACCAGGCTACCACAACTATAAAGGCCAAAGCAGAGTTTTAAGGTCTCGAAGCTAATAAATATAAAGTGCATAAAAACCAAGAAGATGAGTGGAAAGAAATACAATACAAAGTCCCATTAAAAAAGCCAACTAAAAAACCCCAGTGATTATTCTCACTCTGCTGTACAGAACAGGGAGAAGACTGGTAACCTGGCAGAGAAACACATCTTTTTTAGAAGAAATAGGAACCAAATTCCCCCAAAGGCAAATGAAAGGAGACGAAACGGGCACACCGGGAAGCAGAATTGCATCTGCTGCGCTTGTCCTGCTCTGCAACTAAACACCGCTCGCAGGGAGGGCTTTCCACCCTCACGCTGTTGTACGCCAGAGGAGAGGAGGGAATAATGGGAGGTGTCACCCACACAGCGCCCAGGCAAAACATCTTGGAAAACCTGTGGCAAGTAGGCGTCACTCTGCTTTTCCAAGAAAAGGGGGGGGGGGGGGAAGTTAAAAAGATGAATTGAGTTCCAGCAAAATACTCCAGACAGTATCTAAAATATCCACCGGCTCCAGTGAATCCGCACATACCACGTTCCACTGAGGACTCTTCTAACGCCAGCAGCAGCCTCTCCAGCAATTTTCTCTTGCTATTGGCATTGTTTCATTCCACCTGCTGATTACCCCTCATAGTTCTTTGTTCCCTTCCCATGGCGCTGATGCTCATCGCAAACAGGACAGATATTGTACAACGCGTCATGTGCCTGCATAAAGAGGGCAAGAGAGAGGCTCGGGGTGAAAACCAAAATCCTCCTTGTAAAG
Organism: Chionis minor; assembly: GCA_013398295.1. Lineage (NCBI taxonomy): Eukaryota > Metazoa > Chordata > Aves > Charadriiformes > Chionidae > Chionis > Chionis minor. Next base: position 37,245 of record VZSF01000118.1, on the reverse strand, counting down.
GCCATGTTTATGCTGGCAAATAACACTGCTATCCCCCAGTGAGATACGCGGGACGCCAGAAAACAAAAAGAGGAATAAAGCATTTAAATCCAGTGCCTGTGCAAGAGAGGTAAGCACCACGAACAACCTGGAGGCAGAAATAAAGGCAAATAAAGAAATAACCTTTTGGTTAAAGGTAAATGTTGCAGATTCTTTACAATACCTTACTCTACGGATTATCCCCATGCAGTTATTCTTCAGCCAGCTGCTTGCTTTTGAATCCAAAAGCACTCAGAGCGCCTTGCTGAAAAACACACTTTATTTTGGCCTGACATCGAGGTCCAAAATGAGCACCGTGTTGAATACGTGGGCTCTCCAAGCTACGCAGGAATGACCAAGATGGAGCACAGCAACTTTGGAGATGAAACCCATCTTTACCCCCACAGCAATCCAAGGAACATAAAAAGAGGGCAGAACCTTTAATAAAGTGTTTTACGGAGCTGGAAAAAGAACAGGCGCATCATGTTAATTTGCCACAAGGTGGCATGTGCTGATCTAAAATAAGTTCCAGTCAGGTAAGATTCGTAAGACCCGAATAGCAAAACTCAGATCTGGGGTAGGCAGGTTCAGCTTCACTGGAGCGAGTTAGTCCATGTGCGTCAGATTTAAACTCGGCCCTACAGTATTAGAGAATCTCATTATGTCCCTGGGATTATCACCAAACTCGAATTCACACTTCTTTCTGGAAAAGAAAAAACTTCCTTTTCCCTGTTTCACCCGTTACATTCTACTGAGTTGCTCTGACTAAGCAAAAGTAACCGGCTGTATCTGGGAGCCTGTATTTCATGTTCCATCTCAGTGAGATTTCTGCTAGTTTCGGTTCATTCTCCGAACCAAAAAAAAAAACCAAACCCGTTATCTTTCAAAATATGACATTTCTGAGCATTCCTGCAGCACGGATCTTTGTGCCAGAGGCCTGAGGGGGCCCTTCACGGTTCTGCCTGCTGGGAGGCACGGTGAGGGAGGCAGACTTGCCCCCTCCGCCCCACCACGCTGGCACAAGCATTTGTGTGGCTCCACCACCAGCCAGACCAAGGACGTGGTGCAGTAAAAACCTCATCTTTTTCCTTGTTTCAGACAGAAAGGAGCAAAGCCAGCGTTTATTCTCAAAAAGTGAGGCATGCCTCTGTGGTTGTACCTTCGCGACAAAACAAAGAAAACTTCATGCTTTCCTCTACGAATCATACACACTTTATAAATTCTTTCTGAAACACGCAGGAAGTTTGTTTATTCATGTAATTACGTGATGATAAACACAAATTTTGGGAACAGATATCACATGGCGTGCTCACAGCCGTACTCAGCATTCCAGCCCTGAGCCAGCAAAACCCGGAACACGTGAGAATGATAATCGATGGCAAAGGCACAAATCACACTCAGCAGGATTCAACATCACGTGTGTGTCCTGTAGTTAATTTAAAAAATGAAACTTGTAAACTTTAGCAATAGTTTCTGACAGGTAAACCCAGGAAGGGAAACTACATTCAAGTCTTTTAGAGGGAGAGAGAGGTTAAGACTCACACAGCTCTTTTTTTTTTTTTTTTCGCTTGCTTAGAAATCACAGTTATTGTCGGAAATGCGGTGTGGTAATGCTGTCAAAAAACAAGACATGTTTAAGACACTTCAGTAGAAATAGGACTGATGTTTTAAGAAGGAAGCCCCGTCTCTCCTACACCGACAGCTCCTTTAGCTTAGGAGAATGAAAACAAGCAGCAGTGATCTCTTCAGCATTGCCACCAAGTTCCCGAATCGGTTTTTACCTTTAAAAAAAGTGAGTCAAAAATACATAAACACCGTATGTATTTGTTTTTATTGCATGTTGTGTTTATGCAATTTATACTAGCGAAACTAATTCTTGGAGCTAACGTACCCGTGTGGGGAATGAGACAGACAGAGACCACCGTCAAAAATCTGCAAGCATTTTGAAAACCACCCCTTCACAAGCGCGTTACAAGGACGCTCGCTCCAAAAATATCCTTCTTACCCGGCAGACAGATGTTTGGGCCCAGCACACTAATGCACCACACAGGTTTACAGCTCTCGTTACTCCTTTAATCAGGGAACTGTGTATTCGGCTCTAGTGTTAAAATAAACCATTACAAAGCTATTCTGCATCCAAGTACCTTTTGTATGTTAAAAAAGTGCTAAAAAACCCCTTCAACTAAGCCTCTCAAAATGCAGCCAATGACCGTCCGGCAACTCTTCATCACTAAAAGTGTTAAAAACACGACCTGACAGAGCAGCCAGCTGGAGCAGAGGCCTTTGGGGGTGTAAATTGACCCCCCCCCGCCATCAGCTGCAGGCACAATTCACCCGGGAGGAAAGCCACCGCCTTTTGAAAATTCTCAATTAAGTCCCCAACCTTTGACCGCTACGAAGAACCGGCGACCCACGACGATGCTAAAAGCATTAAACTGCGTCGGTGCACTTGTTCACCGCTGTTGTCCCCGGGCCCGGAGCGGGGACACACACACTCACACCGGCCCCACGCGTTCCCCAGCGGGAGGAAAGCGAGTGAGGAGCCACGTCCCACACCGGGACCCGCCCTTCAGGCGGCGGCAAGTTCGCCCTCCCTCACCGGCGCCGCGCAGCACCCCTCAGGCCGCCATGAGGGCGCGGCCGCCCGGGGAAGCGCGGGCCGGGCCGGCGGGGGAAGCCCGGTCCCCTCAGCGCCCGCCCCTCACGGCGGCGCATGCGCCTGCCGCCGCCTNCCGGAGGCGGCGGGAGCCAGGTGGGTCCGGCGCCCTCTCCGCGGCGGCCACGGTGGCGGCCACCTGCGGGGAGCGCCCTTCTTCCGCCGGCCTCGCCCCGCGGCCGCCCTTCCCCGGGGCCCACCCCCATCACCATGGCAGCGCGGCACGCCCGGCGGCGGCCCCTCCATGGGGCGGCGGCCATTTCCTTCCCGAGGGCTCCGCGCCCCGGGGGAGCCCCGGCTGCTCGTGGGGGGTATAGGGGGTCCCGTCTGCCGCAGGCCTCGCCCGTGGGCGGGCCGCCGCCTCTGCCCGCCCCCCCGGCTGAGGTAAGCGTGTGCTCAGCACGGGCAAAACCAGCCTTTAAATACACTTCTTAGCTAGTGACTTCAAGCGCGCCGGTGGCACCCCGGGCCCCCCCTTCAGGCACCCCCTCGCTGCCCCCCCGGGCTCCCGGCTGCCACGCAGACCCCGGGAGGTGGCACGGCGAGGCGATCCAGCCCTTCCTGCCCGCGCCTGCGGGATGCTGCGGGATTTGGCCTCGGTCAGGGGGGTCGGGGAATGAGCGCGGGGTCAGCGCTGCCCCTGCAGGTGGCACCTGCCATGCCCGGGGGGGGTCGTGGTGGTGTCCTGGAGCTGTGACACCCTGTTACCCCTCACTCATGGCGCGCTCGCTCGGCCCCCACTCGGGAAAGGCAGCCCGGTCAGTCCCCTTTGGAGTTGAAAAGGCAGCTGTGTGTGTAGCGCATTCCTCGATCCAAACGCGGGGCGGTAATTGTTAGATGTAGCCGCGACCGCTTTTGCCAACAGGCTGTAACGATGCTCTTTGGTAGATTAACGAACTGAGAAAAAAAAAAAATCACCTGCTACACTAGTAATCAAGACTTGAGCACAGCTGCCTTGCTTTCCCCATTCTTGGAAAGAGCTGTGTTTTCAGGAGGCCTGCCCTTCAATTAGTAAAACTGAGCACCGTGCGTGTGGAGTAATTAATCCCAAAAGAACGTGGACAAAACAAGTATTTGCAGTTGTGCATTGCTCGAAAGCGTTTTTTGATCTCTTGTTTTCATCAGTAGTTTATTTAACATACATGGAGCCACATGCGTAAAGACAAGAAAGATGAAATAAGTTAGGGAGAGTCTTCAGGGCCAGATGCTGTAGGAATATAACCTCTGCGATATAATTAGCAATGTAATCCCCTCATTATGTGATTGCTTGGGTGGCAGCATAAACCGATCTGAATAGTGTTGCTTCCGTATGTTTGATTAAATGTTGTATTCATTGTAAATCAAATGATACCACGATGAGTGGGTTTTTTGGTACTATTAGTAAAATTACAACCGAGGGGAGTCACGAGTAGCAATTGTGAAATCTGACATGGATGAAGCCAACTGCTGGGAAGGAACGTGCTACAAATACTATTAAAAAAAAAAAAAAGGATTGCAAGTGCTCAGATAAGGTACAAGATTGGTTGTACCTTTTAGTACCAGCCGGCAAATAATATTCCCGGTTTATGGCTATGTATTCCCACTTTTCTGAATGCGGAATACAGTTTGCTGGCTTCCTTTAATTTTTCTTCCTGCTAGTATATAATTCAGAATTCAATGCATACATGTTCAACTGGGCAAGGTGGGTTTCTCGTTTACGTCACCGGGCAAGTCGGAGGAGTCCCCGGTTGGGTGTTTTTCGGCCATGCTGCTGAGGTGGCTCAGCTCCCAGCTACCCAGAGCCGACGGCTGTCACTGGCTGCTGCCCTCAGCCAGTTCACCTGTGCAGGGTAATTAATACCGGTAACACCTTAATGTAAGTACATTTCAAAATTAACTCGGTCCTTTCCTGCTACGGCCATGTACAGTTAAAAGTCAGCCTGCCTACTTTGAAGCAGCTCCTTGAAGGTCCTTCCTCTCTGTCTGAGAAAGGGTGCTGCCCGTGGGGAAGCTCTGTGGGAATGCCGAGCACCTCTGAGCTGCAGCCGGCCGGTGGGCCCCTGGATCCTCCGTTGTCTGTAGTGACGCAGTGACTCTCAGCTCCTCTCTTAGACATGCTTCCTAGGCATAGATGTTCTGTTCCTTTGTGGAACAAGGCTTAGACTCCAGATGAGCAAGGTTCATCTTCAGAAGGGGTGGCATCCAGAGGGACCTGGGCAGGCTGGTCAGATGGGCCTGTGCCAACCTCATGAAGTTCAGCAAGGCCAAGTGCAAGGTCCTGCTTGTGCATCAGGGCAATCCCCAGCACAAATCCAGGCTGGGTGGAAAATGGCTGGAGAGCAGCCCTGGGGAGAGGGACTTGGGTGCGTTGGTCAATGAGAAGCTCACGCAGCCCAGAACCCCCCCACATCCCGGGCTGCATCCCCACAGCGGGGGCAGCAGGGCCAGGGGGGGATTCTGCCCCTCTGCTCTGCTCGGGGGAGACCCCACCTGGAATACTGGGTCTAGCTCTGGGGGTCCCAACAGCAGAAGGACACAGAGCTGGTGGAGCGGGACCAGAGGAGGCCCCGGAGATGTTGTGAGGGCTGGAGCCCCTCTGCTGGGAGGACAGGCTGGGAGAGCTGGGGGGGTTCAGCCTGGAGAAGAGAAGGCTCCGGGGAGACCTTCCAGCCCCTGCCAGTCCCTAAAGGGGCTCCAGGAAACCTGGGGAGGGACTCGGGATCAAGGGAGTGGAGCCATAGGACAAGGGGGAATGGTTTTAAACTGGCAGAGGGGAGATTTAGATGAGATATTAGGGAGAAATTCCTGCCTGTGAGGCTGGGGAGCCCCTGGCCGGGGTTGCCCAGAGAAGCTGTGTCTGCCCCATCCCTGGAGGTTCAAGGCCAGGTTGGACGGGGCTTGGAGCAACCTGGTGTGGTGGGAGGTGTCCATGCCCAGGGCAGGGGGGTGGGACTGGATGGGCTTTAAGGTCCCTTCCAACCTAAACCTATGAATTGCTTAGGCAAATATACAACAAAAACCAAATTACGTCTTACTTTGTATTCTGTGGTTGTTTTTTCAAGAAAATAGGGACGTTTGTAAACATTTTTACTCCTGATCTCGTGTAGCTTGTTATTTGTTATTTTATTGAAGGATTGGCTACCTTAGAGCTACTTAATTTTCTTAACATTTCCTCCCTTCTTTTACCTAGTCTGCCATTTTTGAACAGTTAAGTTTTATCGTACATAGACTTGACAACTGTTCTGCATACCCACAGCAGGTCCAGTGTTTCTTAGAGATTATGTGTATGTTAAGCAGTGCTTTTGCAAAGGCCATCACAAATTGGCTGAATACATGGTAACTCTTCAGGAGTTCGAAAATTTAGGAAAGGATTTCTTCCTTACTTCTCTGTTTTCCAACAGCCTGATGTGTACCAGCTATTTCAAAGACAGAGCTACCACTGTGTCGTCATATCGAAAAAATGAGCTTTCTCACGAAGCAGAACTAGAAAGCGTTGCTACGGTTTTCCTTTCCTTTTTATATCTCTATCTCTATATCTATATCTATTGTTTAAGTTGTGATTCTTCTTTCATTTTAAAGCCTGTGGCTAAAAAGAGGTTCTAGACTATTTTCCTAGGCTTGTAGTCGCCTTTTGCAGTGCAAGTCCATTGAATGACCTATAAGTAATACTTGATACAATTCTTCAGTTTTAGAACTGTCTTTTGAATTGAAATCTTCATATTAGTCTGCTGCCTTTACCTAACGTTTCACTACATCTCTATTTTATCATTTATTGGCAATTTTAGCTAACAGTGGAACAAGCGGGAAAAGAGAGGCTGTCGGAAGTACAGATGATGGGAGAGGACAGGGATCACAGGTAGGCTGCTGCTCTGGGATCTCATTAAGCAGCTAAACATGTGTATTTATCTCACAACTGTAACACTACTGGTGTAGTCAAGGTCTACCAGAGACCTTGCTTTGACTCTGCTTTTATGATTGATTTGCAGTGGTGCTGCATTATGCTGAAGGGACAGAAATATATATATATAAAAAAAATCTAAATGCAAAACTTACAAAAAGTCTTTAATAACATTATCTACAGTTTTGAAGTTACACAAAGCTAAAGCATTCCCTGCAGTATTTCAATACAAGCTGAAAAGAAAGCAACATTGAATGATTTTTATTACCCGAACCATGAGAAGAGCAAAAAGCAAACGGTGAGGCTGGAAATGTCCAAAGCCAACTAGGAGTCTAAAGACATAGTTTGTACTAAATTAAAAATAACCTCGGGTTATTTTAGTTTTTGGAATAATTCAGTGTTTTGATTCTGTCTATGTACCAATGAAAACAGTGCAGTCTAAGCAATGGTCAAACATTTTAATTGCATCCAGCTCCTTATGAGACAATTTAGACAGTTTTCGATCTACCTAATCTGATAAATTAGTACCTAGGGTTGCAGGACAGGTGGATTTGCTAAGTCCACTGTAAAGTAGCAACGAGCCACCTCATGCAGTGCAAGAGAAATAAACTGCCAGAAGCCTAGTGATCCTGTTCTACTTACCTGAAAAGCCTGTTAGTACCTTTAAATGGCAGTCATAGTTCGAGAGAATTTTCCAGAGGATTTGGGATTCTTCATTTTGTTTAAATAGAAAAATGCCAAGCCTGGAGCGATAAAGCTTATTAGTTTAGTCACTAGCATCCCACCTACTCTATGTATTCTTTCCTTGGAAATGGCAAATTACTTCAACCTAATGGTTAACTCCCCCCAAAAGTCATCCTCAGTTAGCACAAAGCCTTGTCTTGACAAAAATATGATGACATAGCCTGTTTGAACAAACATGTTTGGCACTGATTCCTGGAACTAGCTAAACTTTGCAGATCGCTAGAGAAAAAATTAGTTCTTCAGCTGAGTAAACTGCCATTAGTACCGAAGGGTACAAATGTAGGAGCAGATATAAGGGGCAACCCAGCAAAACTTTAACGCCTACAAATTGATAGAGCAAAGCAGCGGGCTGTTGCACTGAGAGTCAAAGCCATCCAAGAATTAACCCCCCTCTGGAATCAAATAAGTAAATAATATTATTATGTTATCCCTATGAAAATAAACACTAAGTATGTCAATGACAGGTTCTCAAACGTGAGCATTTAGAACCTTCCCCAGAAGAGCATGCTTACATTAAGAATTTAATTTAATTAACATTTTTTAATTATCCAAAGCTGCTCTTTGTTCTTTAGTCAACTAAAAAAACCCGCTAACTTCCTCCATTTCCTCCTACAAGACGTTTTACCAGATGCTCCATTTGCTTGACACGTTTTCTGTGTGCTGACGCTTGAAAAATATGTGTGTCCCTTTACTCACAATTTTTGAACACTATTATATATTGTGTATGCAAAATATATATATATTAAAGGGACACAATATATGTGTCCCTTTACTCACAATTCTTCATAGAATTCTTGAATTCTGTGAACAATGTGTGATGTAACTGAGAAACGACGCTCCTATCGGGGAGCGCTGCTTGCACAGGGATCTTCAGACAGCGAATCTGTCAGTGCTTGATCCAACTTGCGAGTCAGCCCTGCCTTGAGCAGGATGTTGGACTAGCTGACCTCCAATGCTTTCTGCCCTACATTCTTCATGATGCTATTACAGGTTCCTGCGGAAGGTCTTTAATTCCCAGGAAGTCAACACTGCATTCTGCCGGGCCTCTCAAGCCGTGACTTGGGTTACTGCTTGGGGTCAGCTCTCGCAAATACCTACATGAACGCGTAATTCCACCTGGCATTGAGCGGGGCTGCCGGAGGCGGTGGGGCTGCCCCCCAGTTCTTGTCACACAGGGACAAGTCCTTTGTCACGCAAGGACCAGTCTTTGAGGGGTTTGGAGCCTCCTCCAGGCTGGGGAGGCGGCGGGCGCTTGACACCTTTGGAACTGAAGCTTCCCCCAACACACTAAAGAAAGATGTGCAGTGGAGGATTTTAGGCTCCACAATCTGTCCGGGTTTTTAAGTACCTAAGGTACCTTTGTGTGTTTTCCAAAATTGGGTACAAATCCTTTGAAGCCCCATTTTTATTGAAGGGGTGTTTTTTTGCACAAATGTCCATACATGTATATAAAAATGATGTTCGCTGCTTACTAAAAAGACTGGATGCAGTTTAGTTTGTGCGTGTGGTTTTTTGGTTTTTTTTTCCTTGCAAGATTAGTAAGGAACTAGGTGTGTAATTTTAAGGATTACTTTGTTCATTTGTCTCTGCTCTCAGTAAATTAATTTTTCTGTAGAAAAGTAGTTGGTTTCCTCTTCCTTCTGATTTTTATTAGCTCGATACAGCAAAAACCTGGCTACAGAATTATTTCGGAAAATTAGCAGAACAATTTAGTCCTGTTTTATGCTCTATCTCTCTGTTGGCCAAAATTAAGACAAGCATTTAGCCGAGATGATGGTTTTGGAATTAATAAGATTGTTGGCATCAGCCTTGAGTTGTCTTCTGTAGCTTGTTCTCCTTGCTTGTTTAAATAATACACATATCCACAGAAGGTTGCACAAATACTTTGTTCTAAATAATTGGGAGGCATTTTTAATGATGAGCAGTGAGTAGTGCTTAATTAATGCTAGGGGTTTTTTTAGTAAGACGTGGAGGGAAAGTGATGGAAATAGATGAAAGCCTTTTTTTTGTCAGCTAGTATTTAGTTGTTGAAATTGATTTAGTAAGAATAAAATATTGTATCCTATTTTATTTAGCTTGTTTTATTACTTTGTTTATCTAGTATGTAGATAAATCAACACAGTGTTTGGTTGTTTTGGGGTTTTTTTGGTAGCTTACATCCTTGACATTCAGATTAACTTTTTTTTGTTAAGGTTTTGAGATATTACTTTTGCCGCAGTTAATTTATACTCAATGTAAATACTTTGCTGATATTCTGTGCTTTATTGGGTGAGAAATAAAATGTTTTGTTCAGGGTGTAACCACAGATAACAATGAAATGTTTATCTCTGATTTTCTTTTCGTGGCATTTTGAAATTATCAGTTTAACTGCGATTAATGTACCTTTGCAAAATTATCCATGTAGCTCTGTGCTTAGTTGTCTGATGCATGGCACACACATAGATATAGTTACTTGTGGTTGATAATAGGAAAATAAGGTGAATAGCAAAAAAAAAGAGTTATTAAAACATCAGGTTGGTGTGGCCTGTTTGCCTCAATCCCTTTAAAATCTAGGCAGACACAGAAAGGAGTTTATGGGATGATTATCTGTATAGTCCGTAAGGAACTCCTTGTACAGTCTTAAGTTAAGGAAAGATAGTTACTGGCTGCTCCCAGATTACCATCGCGAATCCAATTAACTACAGGAAATACTGTGGCAACATCATTCATCTTCTCTTCTGTAAAATGTGAATTCCCTACAACGTACCTCTTGTGGTTGATACTGCAACAATGAAGGGATCAACAATCACTTACTCTTTTTGCAGGGTAACAGGTAAGGTATTAAATTGAAATTATTGAAACTCTATTAAAACTCGTGTAAATGTGCTACAGTTTTGACTATATGAGATCTAAAAATAATTCCTCTAACTTGCAGAGTTCTTTTTTAAACTTTTCCACTTCTGAAAGCTGTTAACATACATTACTGACATTAATTCATTCTTCTGTATGTAGTCACTCTTACAAGTCGGATAGTCTCTTAGTAAACATGATGTTCATGATCAAGAGTAACTGAGTCACCAGTTTTGTTTGTAGAACAGTTAATATATTCATTTTACACCATCTCCTTTATAATTCTCAATAGTAATTACTGGCTGCCAGCCTGTTCAAGGCAGTTTAAAATAACTCCTGTTAACTGTTGGGTTAACACTACCACAGAAAGCTGAAGTGACTTAAATAACATGAATCAAGTCAATTGGTAGAGCTGTCCATCAGCTTAGCTTGCCGTTTCTTGCTATTTATGTCAAAAAACCCTATGAATAGCAAATACTGAATCACCAGACCAACACCTACATAATCTTCTCATGATTCTTTTGTCTCTTTTGTACCTGAAAGCGGTTACAGTCCTTTGTAAATATCAAACTTAATGATTAAATGACATTCACCTTTTACTAAAACAGATGGGGAATATTTTTTCCCCAAAGGTGGAAAAACACATGTAGAAATAACAAATCAGCTCTGCCTGTGGTCCCAGGGAAATTACCGGAGTTTTACAATAGCTCTAGTATTGCTCTGCTCTGTAAATTACGTATAACTAAATGATACGAAAATTTGTTTAAATTGTTACCTTGTCTTCTCTCCCTCCTGTATCTATGTGTTTATTTTCTTTTTGCAGTTTTTTCTTGTTTGCTTATAGGTAGTAACCATTTCAAATTTCAAATAAGCCTAGGGAATTGAGGTGTGTGCCTATGAAATCTGTGTGCTCAATGCTAAAAATGCCTTAACTGTAGCTTAAGTATTTGTCAAATATCTGCTATCAGCAGTCTTTTTTACTGGTATATACATTAGAACAACCACCTTTGCGTTTTGTTCCATTATTCATAATAATCAAGTTTAACAAAGAACAGTTACCCAAAATTATTTTTTTTTAAATTTAGAAAGAAATGCTTTGTTATTTCTGGCAATGTTTAAATTAGATAGTCTGTTGTAATTTAAACCATGATTTCATTTACCAGTGCTTCCTGTAGAAGTGACTAACTACGTCTCAGCAAATATAGAAGATTTTTCTTTTAAAAACTCTCACGATCTGCCAATCTTAAAACATCAGTTTAAAAGCCTGAATTTAGAAACCAAGTTAGAATTCAGTAGCTCTTAACCACTTCATTAAATATAAACAGTCCTCCTTACACTATCATATATTTGCTTAGACTTAGTTATCTAAGTTATCTTTAGTTATCTGTCTAAAACATCTTAATTCCCTGAAGAATTGGGCCACGGAGTCAATCTTAGAGGTGTTAGCTGGGTGCTTAGGTACTAAGCTAACACGGCCCCTACCTGCATCTGTAGTCTTCCTTTAAAAATTTGGCTAGTTACTTACACGTGACTGCATCAGGGAGAGAACAAATTCTCTTAAAAGACAAGAAAATAGCAAAAATAACATATACATTTTACGTGACATGCATAAGCATCAGTATTTGCCTATTGCATGAATATATTTGAGGTTTAAAACGGCTTTTCTTATACACGTATTTTTAAAATTGAAGGCTTATCCAAGATTTTTTTGTGTTAACACATAAAAATAGTCTTTTGACTGCCGGACTCTTGTTTACCAAATCCACACGGATGTGGAGATGGGACCTCACTATTAGTAGATCCAGAGAAATGCAGTGGGGAGCTTTACAAGGGGATTACTGTTCATGCTGGCAGCTGAACTGCCCCAACGGGAATCGTTCCAGTCCAGAATGCAAGCTCTTCTCTTTGTTTTGAAAACATGTTCTGAAGTAAAAGATAATTGCATTTATTAAATAACCATCTTAATTGCTACGGTAGAGTGAGACCAGCATCTTCTTGGCTTGTTGCTTTTTGGCTATATAATTGTTTTCTGTCTGCTAAAACACTAGACATTGCTCCTTTCTTCAATTTCGTTCTGGAGCAAAAATCCAGCCCGGCGACTGCAAGCCACTGATTTCCAGATCCTGGAATACTAAAAAGAAATCTTCCTTGTTACAAGGCGGAGTGACACCCAAGCCAGTTGCTGATCTGCTAAACCCAGTTCTGGTGTTGGTCCCAGTCCCTCCTGCTTGTGTGAACCAGTAAGGTCTGGCTTGTGGACCCCTGAGCTGTATGGCCCTTTACTCCTCAACCTGTAACCTTACCAAGGGAAGTGCTTTTATTCCAGGGGAAATGGACATGGACAAGAGGCTGCTTCCCTCCTTAAAGTGGATCAGAGTGATCTCACCTGTGACAGCGCCGCCTGCCTATGCTGTCTCCTCTGGAAGAACGTCACCTTCTCTGCACGTACCGAGCAGGGAGTAGGACCTGGCAGATGTCACGGTTGCCAAAAGCAACAAGTGAATCAATGGCGCAGCCAACAGGAAACCCAAAATGTTAGATTATTTCTGTTAGGAATTGGTCTGCTCAAAAGTGGACAGCCCCCACCACCACCTCAAAAATACATGCAGACACTAAAACAAGTATAAAATCCACACCTGGAGGGGACCTCCTGAAATGTCCACCTTAGTGCTCTACATCTGACGGTCTGTGAACATTTCAAGAGACTGTTGTTTCCTTGGACAACGTGATACTGCTGTTTCCTTCAGTCAGCCAACACCACAGGCGTCATTTTTACTGTGTTTTGGTTCCATGAGCTGTGGTGTTTATGCACGCTTAATGCCTTTGCTTCCTGTGATGAGGGACATATTTTAGGGGTGGTTTACACAGTGTAGATTTATGGTTGGACTCGATGATCTTGAAGGTCTCTTCCAACCCAGGTGATTCTATGATTCTGTGAAAGCATGAAGAGATGCAGCATCAGCTGAGACACCGTTCCATTTCTTGACTCGGGAAACAGGGATTAAAAGACCAGCTGCTTTGCTGTCATGGCAATGGAAATGCATGTCAGAGATAACGGAGTGGATCTGATTAAGGTGGTATCGTGATTGCCACAAGGCACGTGACTGGCTTCCCTCTGACAGCTAATGAGGACCATGACCTGGAGTAACACTCCAGGCTTGGTTTTTTCACCAGCAACTACCAAGTGTTCACGCAATGAACAAAATGCCGAAGAGGACCTTTTAAAAACTAAGAATATCTGGTACATGGAAGAATTCGGAGAGAGTTGTTTCTTTTACGCAAGCACTGTTTTTACTTTTAACGCCCTTTTTATCTGTGCAGGAATGTAATACCCTTCTCTAGTAACATCAACACTGAAATAGGTACTTCCTGCCCTAAAAATTGCAACATTTTACATCTGTTTGAGGGAGTGCAATGTAACTGTAAAGTGCTTTGTTACAATCTTGCCTAACTTCAGAAATAAATATAAGGGAATTGCTCACATTGATCACACTGTGCAATTTAAAACACCTGTCAGGAAGTAAATTAACAAACTGAAAGACACACAGACAAAATATTTAAGTCAATCGGAGCTGCCGGGTTACGCAGAACAGGAGTTAAGGATTTGGTATATTTTCAGAAATAAAATCCAGGGAGGTCTAGTTTGTTACACAGCAAATAAACACATTGTTTACTTCTGCCCTTTAGGACAATCTTGCTAGTGTTTTGTAGTACTGTAGGTATATTATCTTCTGCATTAATCTCCATCTCTTCCCTTTCCAGTTAAGAGTCCTTGTCAGCCTGAATTCTGATTTAAAAAGAAAAAAAAAAAGGAAGATAATTTTATAGAAATGTCTCTGATATTTAATCTCATTTTGTCTAACACTTGAGTACAAGGAAATAGGAAAACTAAATAGTCATACTGGTGGTGATTCTGCTGCCCATATGATGAGGCATGTCCTTTCAAATGCTTGTATGTTATCTGGACAAGCTATTAACGATTTTTTGAGAGAACTTTCTGAGAAATAGAAACCAACAATTTTTATTAATTCTATTAACTCTAAAAAGGATTTCTGGGGATAAAATAAAGTTACTTCTTTGGCTACGAAGTTTCCTCTGATAATGAAAGCCATCCCTTACTGATTTCAAAGTCCACTGGAAAAAAAAATAGAGGTTTTGGAGGTTCTCCAAATAGAATGCAATTACACGCAAGTATTCCTGCCTGTTTATTAAAGGATTGACTTTTAAAAGTGCAGAGTCAGATGGTCAAGTAGCTGAGTAGAAAATGCTCCAGGTACTTTATTAAGATTCATCTTAATTCATCTTCTTAATAGATTTATGTTAGTAATGCATTTCTGAGCAGCACTGGAGCTTCAAGAGGCCTTTTGGCTTTCTCATCTCATCTGAGGCCACCGATACAGCAGCATTAAAGGGTCATTATTCTGATACCACCTTGTGGAATACAGTCCACTAGCTTTGCTGGAAGTATGATTTATTCAAGTCTGTGGTAGATAATGCAATATCTGCATGAATGAAATTCTATTTGAATCTATTGAAATATTTACTTTAGAAACAATTTTGCAGAATTGCAGATAAAAGGTAGACAATGAACAGCGAGCAGTTAACCCCACACTTCAACACAGCGCAGGACTGTTATACTATCTAATACCACCTAATCCCCACAATGCTTTTTTTTTTTAGCAAATCTGACTTTTAAAACACTATTTATGCTGCTGAATGCTAATACTGGTTTTGCAGAATTTGGGACCTAAGGTTTGTCTGTTTAGTGAAGTTTCTAGTTATATGTGCAGCAGAAGCATACCTAGTTTGGTATAAAAAATGCTTTTTTGTTACACTCGCAACTATTTTCCTATAGAGATAAGAGAATGGTAAACTTCTACTGGGTAAGAATTTCCACTCAAGATCCATTTAAATAATTTATTTAAACATCACAGTGACTGATTAATATGTTCACATTTACAGCTTTCCTTTAGCTTTCTTCTTGTCAGATAGAAGATCTTCAGAGCAGGCTTCACCTTGTGTTAGAAATTATATTTAAAGCATGAGAAAAAACTGTTTTCTTCGTAGACAGACTCTTGTGTTCAGTTTTGTCAGAGAAGAATCATCATATATTTGACTTCAAACTTGCCAACAGACTAAAAACCAGGAGGGGAGGGAAGAGAGCAGAGCAGACACACAGCTTGTGGACAGTCTGTTTGGTGAGCGTCAACTAAAATGATAAATGGTGGGATCTAGGAATTGTGCTACCGTTATGATATAATTAGCTTTGCTGAAACTGCCCCTTGCAAGATTTCAGTTCAAGCTTTGGTTTTATGTTTACGTCTAAGACGTTGAGAAAGTCAAGATGGCATTACATTAAATGCTTTTAGTTGAGTGATTCCTGTCCATATAAAACACAATTATGAAGTACATCAACCAATTCTAGAGTTTGAAACACACCATCAGCTAAACTTTTAATTGCTAGGACAAACGGTGAAGCTGTTGAATTTTAATGTGACTGCACGCCAAAAAGAAAGTACAGTGCATGTTGAATTGTAGAATACCAGGTTGGAAGGGATCTCAAGGATCATCTGGTCCAACCTTTCTTGGCAAAAGCATGGTTAGATAAGACAGCCCAGCACCCTGTCCATCTCAATCTTAAAAATGTCCAATGACGGGGAATCCACCACTTCCCTGGAGAGATTATTCCAATGGCTGATTGTTCTCAGTGTGAAAAGTTTTCCTCTTGCGTCCAGTTGGAATCACCCCTGGAGAAACCTGTGCCTATCACCCCTTGTCTTTTCCGTGTGACTACGTGTAAAAAGGGAGTCTCCATCTTCTCTGTCTGCCCAAATCTTCAGCCTTGGACAACTCTGTAACCAGGTGCCAGGAACTCGGCTTTATTTTGTATTTTTGAGCTTCTCTTATGGATTTTCAGTGAACGTATTACTGTTTCAACAGGTACTGCAATGGCTGCAGGAGTCTTGCTGCAAAATGAACTACCGTATTCTTCGTTGCTAGAGAGCAGTCTGTATCTTGCAAATATGAGTTCAGGTAATCATTTTTCTCTGATATGCCATTCAAAAAAATGCTTAGAGAAATTCTGAAGAAAAAATATTTTCTGTAGAGAATTAAAAAACCCAGAAATACCATCCCTGATTATAAACATAAAATGTCTATAGCAAAGCGAAACTGTATTACTTTATATCACCACAATGTATTAATAAGTTGAGCTTTCCTCTAACTTTCATATTGTCAGATCTCTTAATTGAAGAAACTTTGTGATTTTTGTGTTCAGAAACTGCCTAGCGCTCTGAAAATACAAACACGCCTTCAACAAAACTCCCCTTTCTAATAAAATATTTAAACTCTTATAGGATGTAATTTCTTTCTTACAGTTTTGGGTGTGTACTTGCAAATCCTGCTAGATTCAGTCAGAAAATAATGATGTGCAGCATTTTGTTTTGCTTATTTCTGGTTCCACTATCATTTGATATATACTGAAAGCAAGTTTCTGGGAAGAGAGGGAGAAAAATAATTAAATATAAGAAAGCAATATCATTAATTAGAAAATACTTTTCATATTTCTTGGATATAGGTAGCACTTGGAATAGCCTTTTTCATCTCCTTTCCCTTCCACCCAACCTCCAAAAATAAAAGCATGTTTAAATATTTCCTCACCTTTTGACGTCAGCTTTATTGTTGAATTAGAATAGTCAGAGTTTTGAGACAGCAGCTAACACAGGTTTTAACATTTTCCTTTTCTCATACGACATCACTACTGATGTTTCAGGCCTGGTGTCTGCAGCAAACCTTACCATGTCTCCTCAAGAGCTGGGGTGCAGTATTCAAAATTCAGCTACTCGATTCCTGTTCAGTACCTAGAGGAAAGTTGATTTTTGCCTGATGAATTATTACCAGAAGAGAGCCTTCTGTTAAGCAAATTCCTCTGCAGGAGTTACTGGTTTGGTAGTGAAACAAGAAACACAGACTAACGATAGTATATATATCCTTAGGAAAATGCAATGGCATTAATTTGCTTATTGAACAAAGTTACGGTGGGTTTTCTTGCTCTCCCAATTCTTTCTCTTTACCGTGCAGTCTAATGCACAGACAGTGGGGTGACAGTTTTTTTACCATCACCATAGTGTGTTCTCTGCATAGTTGCATGAGAATTTTGTGCTTCTGGGAGTGCTGTTAATCTTTCTGGCCAGCTCATTCTCCTTCTTGGCACACTGGAAGCAAAGTGGGAGGCAATTTGCCACCTAATATCTACCTTCAAAAGCCTAAAGCACTCCACGGATACATCTTCTTCTCCCCATAATCTGCTTTATCTCAGTCTGTCAAAGCTAACAGCTTTGCTTAATAAAAAAGCTGGGCCCTGAAAAAAAAACCCAAGCCTTTTGTTTTGAAGAACTAATTGTGTTTTGTTAGAGATATGAATGGTCCAGAGCGAACAGTCTACAATTCATCATGTACTGAACCGTTTCAGTAGGAACACACTAATCCCAGTCATTACAGTGCTAATGATGCATTCTGGAGCAACTGAGTGGAGGAGGAGAGGTGGTGGTGGAATGTTAAACCGAGAGGTGGGGGAGTATAATGTACTTACAGATTTCTCAGGAAGCAGAGCCTCCAGCTACATTTTGATTGTTCTTTTGAATCTAGTATTTTGTATCTTAGCGAGTTCTGAATGCGCGTTATTTACGACCAACTAAATACTCGCATTGTTTGTGGAAAATGTTTTGGTTGTTCCCAGCCCAGTTTTCCAAATTATCGACTTGAAAGGCAACTATTTTCATCAAGCAGCGGTACAGTTTGTCCCAAACGGACTCAATTCCTATAGAATGGAGCAGTCCCGAGCTGGCAGCAGCGCCTTCATTGTTAGTTACTATGGAGACAGCTCAGCCCGTGCTGACTAGCTGCTGGAGCATACGGAAGGATGCACAGCTCTCCGCAACTTCAGCGCTGAGCAACTTGGATTTCCTCTCACTGCGTCCTCGGCAGCCTTCCGAGACGGTAGCTGGGGCGGGTCAGTCATGCAGGGCTCACCCCGAAGGCGGTCGGCAGTGAGTATTTTTAGCCATTTTTTCCAGGGTCGGAGGCATTCTTCCTCCGATCCCCTTCTCCGCGTAATCCAGAGGCGCCGGAGCTCGGTGGTAGAGGTACTCTCGTCATCGACTCACCGGGTTATGGTGGCGGTATCGTCTCTGAGCCCTGAGGAGCTGGATGCAACTTTCCCTGAAAAAAAAAGTAAAGTACTTTTCATTAAGACTGTTGGCAGTTCTGGGTGTTTTCTTGGCACTAAATGAATATCCTTTTGTGCTGTTAGGTGTATTTCATATATAAATGCATAAAATACTGGGGTTTAACTTTTTTTCCTGTATTTTATATTTTCTTCACTGATTCCTTATTCAAGGATTAATACACGCTTTTCACTCTCAACAGCTCAGATATAAAGAACAGATAAAATAGAAGCACACGTTCACACATACACCGAGTATACAGCAAAGTATTTTCACTTTCAGGTGGAGGAGGACCGTGACATTTTTTTCTGTTGCAAAGGATAGCGCACACCTCTGACTTCATCAGAAAAAAACAGACTCACTGGGACAAAAAACAAGAAGCAAGCAATTTTTTCCCCTCAGAATCCTTACTTTTAGTCTGTGTTGAAAAAGGAGTCTTAAATATACATTCCATGTATTTATGCTGTTTGTAACTTCATCAATTTAAGGTCGAACGGATACTTTTAAGGTGGAGATGAATTTCTGTGCTTCCTTACTAAATCTGGGTTTTGCTTGTGTTCTAGGAAGTTCGAGGCGTCCGACAGCAAAATACACTAAAGTAGGGGAGCGCCTTCGCCATGTCATTCCTGGTCACATGCAGTGCTCGATGGCATGTGGTGGACGTGCCTGCAAGTATGAAAACCCAGCTCGATGGAGTGACCAGGAGCAAGCCATTAAAGGGCTCTACTCTTCTTGGTAATGGGCAGCATTTACTCTCCTCACTCAATGTCACTGCATCGATTGGATTTATTAAAAGAGAGAATTCAAAGGAGAATAATGAGGGGTTTTTTTACACTTAGCTACTGCTAAGTGAAAAGCCTAGTGATAGCTTGATTCAGAACTACAACTTCACAGTGAACCATAATGGCCATTGTGCATAGCCCAGTAAAGCTGATGAAAGATGCCTGTTGACTTACAGTAAGTTGGACTCAGATTCAAAAGAATAAATACCTATCTGTAATGAATGATAAAAAAACTCTTCTGGGTTACAGACAGTTCTCGCCAAGGTTTAAAATGCAAATTAATTAAAGCTTGTTCATCATAGAATTTCAAAGTAAAAATATTTGCTGAAGATGCAGTAACGTAAGGTGTGTGTTCAAAGGCATATTCCTCTGCAGTAATATCCACATGAAATGTATCTTTACATCCTTACTGATTTTTTTATAACTGCAAATGCTGTTCGGAAGCGTACAAACCTTCAAGGGCCAAAAAGAGATCTGAGTCCAGATTTCTATTCAAAGGAATTTTTTTAATATGTTCATTGGCTTGGCATTTAAACAGTTCCACAAATGGTCTTTTGATAAGTCCTATCTCTATCAGCTTTCAAAGATTTATCACTAACACTATACAATAGCAGAATTTTTTAAAAAATCATTTCTCGTTAATCAGCAAGATATTTCTGTCTGTCTTGAATACAACATAGTATTCTCACTTTGTTAGATTCATACCCAGAAAATTATTAACAACAACATTGTTACCTATTTTTCTAATTTCTCAGGATAACAGATAACATACTGGCTATGGCTCGACCCTCAACAGAATTAATTGAAAAGTACAACATTATTGAACAGTTTGAAAGGTAACAAATTGAGTTGTTATTTATTGTAGGTATTAGCAGTGTAATTCTTGATCCATTTTCTCTTTGAACATAAATTTGGATTGTTGATCAAGATCCTTTCGTTTTAACAATATACAGGTGAAGATTTATCCTCCACTAAGAATAAATGTGTGTTTCAGAAAATAAGGGATAATGAGGTTTTGGCTGCGTATAATACTTTGACTCATCTCTTCCTTCCTTAAGATGTGGCATAAAAACCATAATTAACCTTCAGCGTCCTGGGGAGCATGCGAGCTGTGGGAATCCTCTGGAACAAGAAAGTGGCTTCACCTACCTTCCTGAAGCTTTTATGGAGGCTGGAAGTAAGTTCACTCCTGCTGCTGTTCCTCATTAATTATTGATTTTGGCACTTAAAAGATGTTTTTTACTTGAGTTCTTGTGTGTTAAAAGCAGCTATGTAAGAAGCATTGCACAAAATGGGATGTAAACATGAAACTTGGCAAATACAATCAAGAGTGAATAACATTATTGAAGATTGTATATATGTAGAGGAAGACGAAGGGTTTATGTTCATGTGTTTAGAATAAAAAAAGGACAACAGCTAGTTAAATTTTTCTTTTTCTTCGGAGTTCATAAATATATAAAATGTTAATGGTGTTTCATTCTGGTTCAATTCATGTTTTCTTATCTAGACTATAAAAGGTTATTTCATTGGAGGACATTTGTATTGACAGTATTTTAGTATTTTCATATTATGGCGAGATGAGAAAAGGTGCCTCTCTGTAAGAAAAAGCTTTTGACTGAAAAAGTACTTTTATTTCTAAAAGGAAAAAAAATCACCCTCTACCTATATATAGCTCAGTAATTTTTGTATGAATCACTCACTTTTGTTACACCTTTTACGTTCCAGCTGAACTTTAATTTGACAAATCTTTGCTAGCTTCATGTATTTATCAAATTTCAATAGCAGGCGTACACTGAAATGGGAAAATAATGTCTTGCAAACAATATGTAGTCACATTCTAAGATCCGTTATTCAATTTTAGTACGAGCATTTATTGTTAGTCATCTCTCCTCTGCACATAGTCCTGAACGTTTCACAGTCGGTGTGGCACAAGATAACCCTCTCTCTTTTTATTTTAGTTTATTTTTATAATTTTGGATGGAAGGATTATGGAGTGGCATCTCTCACTACTATACTTGATATGGTCAAAGTCATGGCTTTCGCCTTGCAGGAAGGGAGGGTGGCTGTTCATTGCCACGCCGGCCTTGGTCGGACAGGTACGTGCTCTACCGCAAAATCAACAGAATTGGTTTTCTAAAAATGCAAACCAGTCTCTGGTTATAAATTATTAATTTAATTTTTTTTTTTAGATTCTATATCATTGCAAGATGTACATCTATAAAATAGTTAAAAAATGCTAAACAGATTTGTGGAAATTATCTGAATGGCTAGAAGTCAGTTGTAGTATATTGTCGTGGTTTGGCCTCAGCCGGCACAAAGAACCACGCGGCCGCTCACCCAAACCTCGCAGCAACGAGGGAAAATTGGAATAAAAAGGCAAAAACTCGTGGGTTGAGATAAAAAGCAATTTAACAGAACAACAAAGAAAAATTGACAAAACAACAATAGTACTGGCAGAGGAATGTATAAATAGGGGTACCGTACCGACGCGCACCGACCGGACCCGGACCGTCCCCGCCTGCTCCCAAAACTGGGAACTCCCCTCCCCGGCTAGCTCCCCCTAAATACTGGGAATGGCGTCACGTGGTGTGGAATACCTGTGCTGTGCCAGATATTAACCCTGTCCCTGCCGGAACCAGGACATATATTAAAACCAGAAACCTGTAAAGTTAGAAAATTTTTGGATCTGTGTAATGATTCCCTGTTACATTCAAACGGGACAGCTTCTTTTTGATGGGGAAAAATCACTTAGTCCAGTATTTACTATGTGTTAACAACCCTGCCACTCATTGTTAGATTTGGTGGAGCAGCTAAAATTTCGTTTGCTTCTTTCAAAAACCTTTTTGCCCGTGTCCTTCCTGTAGAAACCACCACTGTTGCTCCCAGGTTCACTCCTAGAGGTGCTGTGGTGAGAAACTAGCTCTCGCTGAAAGTGGAGTGAGAGCAAGTTTGCTGTTTTGTGGTCCAACAAATGCAACCATACTTAGCAAACCGGGTCACATCGTAGAGGCATAAAGCCTGTCTCTTTCCCTATGTTACTTTTTATCCTGTAGTTCCACCGAGTATTTGTTTTTCTTCGGAGTTCATAAATATATAAAATGTTAATGGTGTTTCATTCTGGTTCAATTCATGTTTTCTTATCTAGACTATAAAAGGTTATTTCATTGGAGGACATTTGTATTGACAGTATTTTAGTATTTTCATATTATGGTGAGATGAGAAAAGGTGCCTCTGTAAGAAACACAGATAATTCCTCAACTAATGCTTGTCTTTCTGTTTTCCAGGTGTTTTGATAGCTTGCTACTTAGTTTTTGCAACAAGAATGAGCGCCGATCAAGCAATTCTTTTTGTCAGAGCAAAAAGGCCTAATTCTATTCAGACTAGAGGGCAGTTATTGTGCATCAGAGAATTCACCCAGTTTTTGGTACCTCTGAGAAACGTCTTTGCGTGCTGTGAACCCAAGGCACACACGGTGACGCTGTCCCAGTACCTGACCCGTCAGAGACACCTGCTCCATGGTTATGAGAGCAGGCATCTCAAACACGTGCCAAAACTCATTCATCTAGTTTGCAAACTGTTGCTAGACTTGGCTGAAAACAGGCAAGTGATAGAGGCAGAGTTGTTAGATATACCAGATATCTCGGCTGAAATTGAAAAGACTGTTTCTCAGTTGGTGTCCACGCAGCTGGATAAAGAACTCGCAAGGCAGGACAGTGATACATCAGACTCCTCCCACACCCACTCATCCACTTTTGAGACCCAGGATTCTCTTTTCTCCCTGGGACATGAATGCGATCCTCTCTGGAAAAGAAGGAATGTTGAATGCCTTCAGCCTCTCACTCATCTGAAAAGGCGTCTAAGCTATAGTGACTCGGATTTACGGAGAACAGAGTTTCTTTTAGAACAAGGAGAAACCGCGTGGACCGTACCTGCTCAGATACTGCTGTGCAGCAAACTTAAGCAGAACAGTGGCGAGGAATGTTCTGCCGCAGGTGAACAAAAGCCACAGTTGGATTTAAACAAAGAAGCATTAGTGCGTAATACATGTACGTTTTGGAGTCAAGGTAAATTTAATCTGGATGGACGAAGAAAAGATGGATCCTCGCTTTATCACAGAAGGAACTCTACCAAAGAAGTACAACGCAGCAGGACCTTCTCTTCAGGTCTAGCGTCCATCCACAATACCAGGGAACCTGGAACACCGAGGCATAATTTTACCCATGAGATTGGCCATAGAAAAGACCGCAAGACTAACATGTATGGCAGAAGAGTCTATGTTTCTGAGGACTCGGATTCTTCTTCCTCTTCTAAAATGAACTTTTCCATTGGATATGAAAGCCAAGGTAGCAAAGATGTGTCAGAGGCAATTCCACACATTGTTCTGCAGTCAGAATTAAGTTTGGAAGCCCGAAGAGTTTTGGCAGCAAAAGCACTTGCAGATATAAATGAATTTCTGGGAGAGGATGAAGTGAAGCAGAAGGTAGAAATGTGGCAGGTAATTTTTGACTCAATTCAATATTACGGGCTCCACATATTTCACTTAGGTTAATTCCTAGAGTGGCAAAAATGCCACCGTGTGCTCTGAAGTGGCACACTGGGACAGCGACTTTATACTGTGGCTCAGTAAATGACTCAGTTATGGGCCAGCTCTTTCAAAATAAAGCAAAATGCACCTACAAATTTTGGTCTCCAGCAGGAGATTAAAATGTTTTTTCTGGTTGTGTTCATTCATTTTACTAACTAATGAAAATTGATGGAGTTATCTGTGGTTGGAACTTGGCTGCTGGTAGCATAAAAGTACTACAGATTTTAAGGTAGAGCTGGGTTGTTTTTAATCATTGCTTTCTCAGAACTGACCCAAGGAGTCTGTGTGTAAAAGAATTTAGTAGAAACTTAACTGCTTATCCTCAAACCCAAATCCTCCTACCAACATTTGCCTTGAAATTGGAATCCAAGGCTGTTTTATGTGTTCTGATAGATAATTGGGAGGATCTGAGCTACACTGGTTATGTCATCCTTCTGTTTTAAAGAATCACTTGTATCGCTGCTGATTAATGTTGATGCTTTAGAAAAAACTAGAAATACTTTTTTTCTAACTCTTAAGTCTTTTTTTTTTGTTTTGTTGGAACATAAACAGTCAAGTACTGATACAATCAAAGAGAATGTTGGCAAAAGTAAATAGATTATGCATTTTCAGGGTTTTGTTTTGTTTTGTTTTTTTTTCAAGAAAGAACTGAATTCTCGAGATGGAGCTTGGGATAAAATCTGTACCGAGAGAGATCCTTTTATCCTCTGTAGCTTGATGTGGTCCTGGATAGAGCAACTGAAGGAACCTATTATATCCAAAGATGATATTGACATGCTGGCAAAAAATTGCACAGAATCACAGGATGCACTTTATTTATTGAGAAAGGTAGATATTATATGCGTCAATTAATTCTTTAACTGCCAAGTACATTTTGTTTATGTGTGTTAAGCTATTCTTTTATGGCCTTTAGGCAAGGGATTTGCACTTTTAAACGGCAGCTTCAATCTCTTTAAAAATCAGAATGAGGATTATTTTGGTATTGAATAGTATGAGTTGTAATCAATACTATGATCATGAATGCTCTAAGTAAACTACCAGATACTGCCTTTGAGCACCATTCAGTAGAAGCTCAACTTCAGCATATTTCCCTGCAAATTCTGCAGTTTGGGATCCAGAGGCAAAGATGAGAAACTTTGTGACTTGATATATGGCTTTCATTAATGTCACATCTGGCAGCTGTGCTTAATGGTTGTCATATTTGCTGCGCAAACATCTTAATCCACCAGCTTTGGAAGAGCTGGGGCAAGGAATAGGAAGAATTTGCCAGTTCAAGGAATCGGAAGCCAGGCCACGTTCTTCTACATAATTCAGGGCTACAGCCATCTGTATTGTGAAATTCCTATGAAAAACAGGTACTTCTGATGCAGACCGTTTCATTGTGCTTTCCCCAAAGGGCTATACGTGGGGGAAATTAAAAAAAAAAAAATTCTCTATTCTTGCTCTCCTAATTATGCAAATTTATTTCCTAATTCTTCAGGAATTCTTTGTTTCTGAAGTGTTTATGAAAAAAATAGGGCCCCTTTTAACAGCCTCCAGATATCCAGGAATGCAGCTTCCAATCACTAGGTGGTCAGAACTTTATGTGCAGTCACCACCTTCACGACACAACATTTGGAATTCCTGAGTTAAGCTAAAAACGTCCTCTTCCTTGCTGAAGCATTCTTTCGCTCTGTCAGGGTTTTCACTTTCTATTTGTGTTAAATAAAAAATGTTTATAACACCTGCTATAAATGAATGGCAAAGGAATGATAATTCTGAGGTTTTTAAATTCAAAATACTTGGTCTACCTTGCCTTATCCCATATTATTTCAGAATCACGGAGCAGTTGAGTTGGCAGGCACCTCTGGATATCTTTTAGTCCAGCCACTCTGCCCAAAACAGTCGGAGCAGGCTGCTTGCATGATGGGCGCTCCAGTCCCTTAATCATCCTTGTGGCCCCTCACTGGCCTAGTTCCAGTGAGCTGATGTCCTTGTACCAGGGAGCGCAGAGCTGGACCCCGCACTCCAGACGTGTCACCTCCATCCACCTGCTGGCAGCTCTGTCAGATGCGGCTTAGGATGCTCCTATGCTGCCTTTACGGCAAGCGCCCGCTCCTGGATTTGCACTGGGACACCCAGGTTCTTTCCTGCTGATCCGTTCTCCAGCTGGTCACCACTCACCCCCCCAAGATGTACCAGGGCATATTTAGCCGCCCTTCTCACAAATCCCTCGAGTTTTAATTTAATTTTCACTCTTAAGTGAACTGCCAGCACGGAGATGTGTCCCCCTCGGAAAAAAGATGGGAACGAGCAGCCACAAGGACGCTGTTGCTCGCTTTGTGCATCCTTGCTCGTGCTGCCAAAGTGTCTTTCTCCAAGCTTCCTTCAGTGGGGAAGGAGATTTGGTAGGATAGGGAGATGTAGATCATCTGCATGATATGTTAGTTGGGGAAAGAGCCCTAAACACGCATAGCGTTTTGGGCTGAAAAGATCAAATCTCACTTTTTCCATGCCAATTCACATGAATGCTACTGTTTGGGTAGGGGACCTTGAAAAGTAAGTCTCCCAAGATGCACACCTGACCTCCTAGAAATTTCCAGAGCAGCTTGTGGCACACTACGAGTGAAGAGTTTCTCCTGTCATGACTGAAATAATCACGCGGAGGCTCTTTCTGCTTGTGAAAATTCCCTCCCCAACTCCTCCTCCTAAAGGTTTCAATAGAGGAAGGCGCAGCCAGATATTTAAACAGCAATTAACAAAACCTGAAAGTTAAGTGTTTTGTTTTGGGTTTTTTTTTTCACGAAAATATTTCTTCTAATGACCTGCTGTTGCTTTTACCCACCAGGAGCAGTGTCAGACTATCCTTTGTATTTTACACTGCGTGGTGAACTTGCAACTGCTACCAGCTGATGTGGAGGAGGCCTTACTTGCTCGCGCTATTAAAGCTTTCACTAAGGCAAGTAACCGTTTGTCCGTGACATCGTATTTACTTGATTTAAATCATGAAGGGCGAATCAACAGAGCAGGCCTCTGTGAGGAAAGGTACGGTAATTCCTTCACGCTTCTCATACTCATCTATTTCAGAGTTTACATTTTATAATAATCAGCCTCCAGGAAGGACAGGATCTCAACATAATTAAATTCTGCCACTACAGCCTTAAATCTCTTGGTATCATTTTTCTGTTTGTGGATCGCTGCCAGTTCACGGACTTCTTCAAATTTGGGAAAAGATAATTTTGAAGCGGTGAGAATAATGAGTCGCTGGGAGCAGCTTACCAAAGGCTTTGGGAGATTCTGTACTACTTGGAGTCTTTCCATCAGATTAAGTCATTTTATGAAATTACATTGCAATTCAGTTACGTTTCGGGCTCTTAATATAGGATGTGTATAAATAACTTTTGCTTTTGGAATCATGTAACAGTGACAGGTTAAGCTTGGTATTGCCCAGCTCTGCGCTGCTTTCTTCTCAGATTCAGCAAGTGAAATTATTTGAACGGAACGTTCATCAAACTGATTCTTAATCTCTGATAAATCTACAGACATGTCACCCGCTAAAACGATCATGACATTTCTCCTTCTACTGGTTTGGTTTAATGTCTAGTCAGCATAAAATTGAAAATACGTTGACATCATGACACACATCCTTTCTTTGATAAATCTTAAAATGTTTTTTTTTAAATGTTATCTACTTTGCATTTTGCCGTACAACATCTATTTAACCACTGAGCTTAAATTTCTCCCTTTTATTAGACAAGCTTCGATTCTGAAAATGGACCGTATGTTTACAATACCTTGAAAAAAGTATTTAAACAAACACTGGAAGAAAAAAGAAAAAGGCTTAAGGAAGGAACAGAGAATTCCTCTTGATTTCTGCACAGCTACGCCGAAGAATTAGATGGGCCTACCAAATTATTTTGCATTTTCCAGCTACTGTATTTTGTGCTATCTGGCATGATTTACCTAACTTTAGGTAATAGTAGTTAGTAACAAAGCATTTTATTTTTTTAGAGGGAGTTTTAGTGAAGATTGTTCTATCCTAGTCCTAATGAACAGCTTCTGTATGACCATACTGCAGCATTTGGTTTCAGGCACTATGCTTTTATATTGTGCAATATTTGCTTGTTTTCAAATGTATTTATTGATTTAGAAACCTCTGTCATTGGCAAGCAACGTTATTTTCAAGTTACACAATTGCCATAAGTTCGGTGCCATGGTACATAAAGGTTAAATGGATTTAGTTAATATTTATGTAAGTATGTTTACATTAATGTTATTTTACTTTGCAGAAAATAAATATTGACAGAACTTAATAAATGCCTTTTCCTTTCAGACATCTTAAAATAAGACTAAGAGTAATAATGAACAGATCTTGAGGTCTGCTATTGATGGCAGATCATTTTTTCTTTTAGATCTCTTAAATAATTGTCACCAATGTGTTTCTAAATGGTGTTGCCGTAGAGAAATACATTAAGTGTATTGAGTATTAAGTTATCAAGGCTTTAATTTAGACTTTTTTTTGGCTAAGAAAGCTTTAAAGTGTTTTTAACAGAAAATTGATTGTGGCATTTTAAGTGCTTTGAATAAGAGTAAAATTTTACTTTATTAGCTAAACTTTTATAGGAGAAAACACTTCATTATCAAACCTTAATAAGGTTATAATTCTGTCCATATGTCCAGCAAAAATTTGCATAAATAAGCGTAACATAATAATACAAAAAAAATCAATGAAAATCTGATTATCTGCAATACACTTTGTAGAGATATTTTATCTAATCAGACAGAAACAACTGGGATATCATCATAACGGCAGTTTTGGATTACAGCCTTAGGATTTAGACTGGAATGCCAGTTTGAACAGTTTGATATATGTACTTAGTTAAACTAGAATCTGTGCTTTTCCAAAATATTTTTATTCAGTACTGTAAATGACTAATATTTAGAGTAGAAAATAGACTGGTTTAAAATATGTATCAGTTATACATGCTTCAACTACTAAATAATTAGATATCAAATTCAGATCCAAACAAGTACTTCGGTGGAATCATCCTGAAGGAAGCACACTTGAAAGTAGAATATTGTATATGAATCACATACGCGAAAAGCAGCTTTGTGAAGAGGCAAGGCAGCATAACAGGCAGTTTAACCTTAGCCAGCATAATTTAGCAATCAGATTTGGGAATACTAAGATGTATTTGCTGGCATCTCGGCTTCCCAAGAAATTATTTCAGTTAGCTCCGAATAGCCAGCACCAATTCCTGGTATTATACACTTGGGAGGTAGAAACCAGCTCAGTTATTGTTGAAAATGGTGTAATTAACAAGGCCTCTCACATATCATTAGATCCATCTGGAATGATCTTTCTGAAGTTAATGTCAGGTGTTGGCAGTTGAAAAATTACCTACACCCAGTCCAGGTAAATAGATATTGTAGAACTGGGTGCTTTTTTATTTGGCAGATTTTTTGGTTCACTGACAAATTTAGCTGCAGTTATGGCCACACTAGCCACCACGTGGCTAGTTTTTTTGGGAAAACCCCAAAATAGCCCATCTAAAATGAATAATCAAACCGCCAAACTTCAGCAGCAGCCTACTAATTAATTTGTGAGTGGGGTGATGTAAACGCTTAAATAGCAAACGCTCCTTTTCCTTGTCGCTTCCATAGGCACTAAACCTGACTCACAGCTTTGTGTGACAGCCTTGCGGCCGTGGGCAGGTTTCTCTTGGCAGTGACACTCCATGGCCTAATCCTGCTGCAGCAGAATGGCCATGAGCTAGTGGTGAGATGGGACAGGAGGACCCCGGCTGGCATCTACTCCCATCTCTCCTCTTCCTCCCATTGCGAGGTCACCGCAGCGAAGCCTCCCTGCCACAGCTACTGCAGTAAACCACAGAAAACACATAATCCCTCTTGAGCCTTACCACAAAGTCATTACCAGAAGTGCCGAATCCACAAACCCCAACCATGCCGTGTCAGAGAAACCCCTCTGCTGCTGTGGCTTTGTCTGTCTCCATGACGTTAGACTCTTCTTCCTCGGTCCTCTCTTGCCTTAAGTCCACCAGCCAGCGCGCTCCTAACTTTTAAGTAAGATACGGTAACTACCAAAATACCACTAGAAGAATCCCAAGTAGAAAAACATGCAAGTTATGCCCTTTGTGGCCAAATGTCTCCTTTGCAGCACCTGCTCTCGTGCTCTGCCATCCCCCGTACTGGTGGACCCAGGGGGAGGCTGCTGGACCCCCGTATCCGCCGTGGGGTATTTACCTGACGCTACAAGGGACTCGTCTCCTGCAGCATCTGCCCAAAAGAGCAAATTTAAGCTCAGCCACTTGGGTGAGAAAAGCTGGATTTTGCCCCCAAACCAGGCCTAGATGAGTTCTGAGGTGGGTTTCCACGTAATCCGAGGATGCTGAGAATTGTCATCGGGTGCACAGGGATGGGGGAGGGAGCTTTGTTGATCCCGTCAGTGACTATGAGCCAGTCTCCTTGAGCGTGGCCAAGCAAAGGCAGCTTCGGTTGGGTTCCCTTTGTCATTCCAGCTTTCACCCCCGGCCCTCTGCGAGAAAACGGGCACCTCCTCCCCCCTTTTTTGGGATTTTGACTCCAAACGCCAAGGAGCGTTGAAAGAAGGGGTTAGAAATGGACTGTTTAAAAGGGGAATTGAGAAGGGAGAGGCAGCGGTGGCGTCTGTTGGAACAAAGACTCGAGCCCACGCTGGCAGACGTGGAGAGACACCTCCCCCCCAAGCCTTGCCCAGCTCCCAGAACTAATGGCGGGCGCGGGGCCTGCGGATGGGGACCTGGGGGAGACCCTGGGAACGGGCGTTCGGAGGGAACGCGGCCTCCTCCTCCCCAGCGGGAGGGCGGGCACCCCCTGCCATTGCGCCCCGGGGGTCGGCCAGAGCCCGGCGGGAGGAGAACGGGGTGTTGGCGGAGCGTTTGGGTGGCCGGGGCCGGGCGAAGGGGGCGGCGATGCGGCGGCCCCGGGCCCCTCCCCTGCCTCGGGCCGCACGGCTGGGCCCTGCCGGCGTGGAGGCGGGTGGCCACCGGGCACCGTCGCCCGGACCCTCGGCCGCCGCCGGCGCACGGCCCCGCCCGGACGGCGGCTGCCGGCGCCGCTCGGAGGGAGCTGGGGCTGCCGGGCGGCCCCGGCCGCGGCTGAGGCGCCCCCTTGGCGGGCGCGGAGCTCCAGACCCAGCGGCTCCGAGCCCGAAGGGGCGTTTTGAAGCAGCAGCGGCCGCGGCGCTGCGCTGGGCTGGGGGTGCCGCCGTGGGCAAGGACGGCGTTACCGCCGCACGTCGGAGAAGCGGCTCACGGGGATTCGGGCGGGGAAAACGTGGGCGCCCTGGGCCGGGCCCTCCCGGGTGACTCGCAGGGAGCAGCGCTCCTCGGGGAAGGCTCTGGGTCAGGAAAGCCCTGGAGCACACGGGCACCTTGAAACCAACACTCATCTACCAGGTCGTGTGGAGTCTCACCTCACCACTCCCCTTGGAAAGGCGCTCCGGGTGGCCCTAATGGCTCCAGGCTTCTTTATTTCTCCTTCAGCATACCTAGCGGGATCATTTTTATCTCCACTTATAACAACTCTGGACTGTGCTTAACTAAACTCTTCCTGCTTAATTGCATGTCCTCTTGTATGTGTTTGCTCTTGCCTTTAAGGTGGGTGGTAGCTGTTAGGTTTGGCCTTGCTAGTGAGGTTTTTCATTCCTTGAATAATACGGATGTGATCCAAACCCCTCTGAATCACAGCATCACAGAAAGTTACGAGTTGAAAGGGCCCTCTGGAGATCATCTGGTCCAACCCCCTGCCAGAGCAGCTCCACCTACAGCAGGTGGCACAGGATGGCATCCAGGCGGGTTGGGAATGTCTCCAGAGCTGGAGACTCCACCACCTCTCTGGGCAGCCTGTGCCAGTGCTCTGCCACCCTCAAAGGAAAGTTCCTCCTCATGTTCAGATGGAACTTCCGATACTCGATTTTATACCCATTGCCCCTTGTCCTATCACTGGGCACCACTGAAAAAAGCCTGGCCCCCTCCTCCCGGCACCCTCCCTTTAAGTATTTGTAGACACTGATGAGATCCCCCCTCAGTCTGCTCTTCTCCAGACTAAAAAGGCCCAACTCCCTCAGCATTTCGTCATAAGAAAGATGTTCCAGCCCCCTCATCATCTTCATGGCCCTTCGCTGCACCCTCTCGTATTTTCTATATCCCTGTCTAAAAGCAGCCAGCCAAACGCTACCATCTTGACACATACACTGGCCTTACTGACAGCGAGGGGTTATCCCCATTGGAGACTTTCAAAACTGGACACCTTCAAAACCGGACACTTTCAAAACCTTTAATCTGTTGCAGCACCTGGCAGAAAGCAGTTCCTTGAGTGTTCCTCAAACAGATACCACGTTAGCTTTCAACATCGTTGAGTTATTCCATTCTCTAAAAAAATCCATTTTAAAGACGTTAATGATAACAAAAGGAGTATTGCTAACAAGGTGTAGGCTGACTTTTTGAAGGAGCTTTCAGCAGAAGGTAATGAAAATGTGAATTGAAATGAGTGAACAAAACCAAAAGACGCAACTCGAAATGAAAAATTATAGGTAATAGAATAATTTGTCACCACAAGGAACCTCGCTTGTGTCGAGATGCAAAATTCTTCTAATTAGAGTAACAGATGCTGGATTGTTTCAACATCTCCGAGTGTTAAATATTCGAGAGACCACTTAAATCCAGACCGAGATGCTCCAGCAAAAAGGAGAACGCCATGGTGTAACACAGTGATTTTGCACGTGTGCAGGGTGGGATCAGAGATGCAGAAGATCCCATTAAACTGTCGGCATCTTGGAGAAGGGAACTGCTGTTGCCATGGAGACGTTACAACAGAGACCGGTGCTGGTTCTAGAAGTCCGCTGCCAGGAGAGGGGCTGCTCTGGTAGCTGTTGGAAAAGGGTCTTCCTCCTGTGGCAAACCACCACCATGGGAACTTGGAGACAGATGCTCCCATGCCCCGTGTGTGTGGAGCTGCTCACGCCCCCCATCCTGGTCCTGCCCTGCGCGCACAACTTCTGTAAGCAATGCCTGGAGAAGATCATGCTACACCAAAACTGTCACCACGTCAACAGATTTTTCCACTGCCCCGTGTGCAGGAAGGTAAGGAGGGGGTGACCCTATCCACTCTGCGGAAGCTGGGCAGATGCCACATCTCGGCGTTGGGAGACTTGTTGTAATTTGAAGTGGCTGGTACGCCCCATCCCTTCAGTGCAGACCGCCGTTCTCTCAAGGAGTAACACACCACCTCATATTTGTCATGAACGGAATGCGTTATTTGCAGTTCCTCACATGTTTTTTAATAGTGTGGCATCTGCATTTCTGGTCCCTGAACACACTGCTGCTGCACCAAAACCTGGCCTCGCAATTCTTGCATTCCTGTTGGAGGAATAATGTGCAAGTGCTAAATGCTATCTTCTTTAAATTAGATATTTTTTGGGATTCTGGCTAAACAAGATATTTGCTTACTGTTGTTTCCCTGTTCAACAGGTTGCAGGTTTATTACCTAAATGAATCAGCAGATTTTAAATATCCGTATTTTACAGACTTCTGTAAGTGCCAAGTCCACCATGAAGGCTTTTCTTAGGGATAGATTCTGCCACCCAATGCTAATATATACTATTTTAAAACCTTCTCACAGGCTTTATGGAGACAAAACCTTATTTCAGCGAAAGATTAAGACATCTGTCTTCCCTGTCTAGCATGCAAGGAAATTTACTGACTTCAGGGAGTAAAAGGTTCAGGACTGGATTCCCATAATGCCTGGCCCAGGTGAAGCCCTTTCCCATGAGCACGCGGAGTAGCTCTAACTCCACTGCGTAGTTGTATGTAAGTTACTGACCAACCGAAAATCCATGGTGGGTACTAATATGGTAATGATGTTGGAAAATGTCTCTCCCGTTTGCTGTGCTGGATTTGTGGGGAGCCACCAAGCACCCAGCCCGGCGCAACTCTGAAATAAATACCCAACATCTCACCACCGAGTTAGGGGTTACACCGTTGGGGAGGATGATGAGCATCATAGGTGTGGCGGGTGCAGCAGGACAATGTCCCATAGCTCCAACTCAGCTTTCTCTGCTCGGGCAGGAGTGGCTGATGGCCATGGGGTGGCTTGGAGCCCTCGTAAGGGAAAGTGATGGGGACACAGAGTTGCCACAAGGGTCTTGGCTGTGAATAAGCAGTGGGGAAGTTATGGAAGCCCAAAGGCTCAGGCATTGTGGCCCATGGGACTGTTGATGGGCAACACCCCATTACCTGCCCATCAGAAGGGCCTGTTCCACTGAGGACATGCGTAGGCCAACCTGTTGCAGCGAAGTCACCTCCTGTTGGCATCGTACCCACAGTCGTGGCGAAACCAAGAGGCCCATGTGCCTGGGAAGCCATGGTCAGGAACAGAAAACCCACCGTACTAGTGCTCAGTGGATAGTCCCAGATTTCGAGCCCCAACGCCCAGTTTCAAAACCCAAAGCAAGCTTGGTGTTTTCAAAGGGGACAATGGAAAAGCAAACCACCTTGGTGCTCATATTGGCAATGGTGACAGTGACCAACAGAAATGACCAGGACCTGGCTGACAGCAGGGCAGCAACATGGACAGCAGGATTTGCCCACTGTAAGGGTTCGTCTACCCACAGCCAAGTTGGCAGGGGACCCTTGGCCAATCTTTGTGCAGGATGTTGACATCTCTCTGGCTGTTGAGCCAGACTGGAAAGAGTCTAATAGCTATACATGGGAGAGCGAGGGATCTGGAAGATTCATGGTTAACTGGTCATCCGATGCGATAAATACTAGCTCGGTGCAGGGCGTGCCACAGGGTGGACTGTAAAGAGCACTGAAGCATGCTGCAATGTTCCATGGGGAGCCACCAAATGTAATACCTGATGGAGCAGTGATGAGCATTCTCTACAATCCACAACATGGCGCATGGAGCGCCCTGGATGGACAACATTGAGTGCCCCAGAGGGTGTAACTGAGAATCGTGGGACTGTCTCCACTATACATGGGTGAGAGATGTCCATGGGCTTAGCTGGGACGGAGAAGCAGGTGAGGTGTTCTTGGCAGGAACATCTGCACTCTGGAATTGCCAGCTGGAGACTGGGTGCAAAGATATAGATAAGATGCCATTGGTATGGCCGTACCTTCCTGTGTAGAAGGCTGGAGGACAGCGCTGCCCATGTACTAGTACCAGTTAGGTGTGACCCTCCACCCTGAGCTGTAGCAGAAGCGGTGATGACTATTCTTCCTTTTATTGCCACAGCAGCTTCCTACTGAACGTCTACTGGCCCTTGCACCCTCTCATTCCACCACCTATATTCCCAATTATATCCAAGTGTCCCTAGGCCAGCCTGTACACTGGCCATGCTCTCTGTCTGCCCCATTTATTGGGAAGAACCCATGCCACACAAGTGGGATCGTAGACAAGACATCTTATGGAAGGACTGGGACGAAGCCCCAGAAAAAATTGGTTGGTGGCTGGAATGCCCTTCAAAACCACACTGTGTTAGGTTTGTTAGACGTGTTAGATTGTGCCAGGCTCCCTTGACTCTCAAAAGCTGCGTGCTTCCTGTTGTACCCCCCCAAAGCTGCCTTCTCTGTGCTCATGAAAGGCCTTGGTTGTCACCGTGTGTCCTGGGAAGAGTGGCCACAGGCTCAACAGCACAAATGAACTCTGAGGAGCGCTTCAGCCAGCCTTTCAGCATGCTGTTCAAGCAGTGGCATGGGCTGGTCACCACTTTGCTGCTCCCAGGGCAGGAAAAGCTTCGCTCAGGGAGCATCTTGACAGCAGGCTCAGCACACTGGTGCGGAGATACTTTGCAGACCCCCAAGTGGTGATGCTTCATTGATTAGGGCCCATCAAGGGCCAATTGAGGATGATTTTTTTGCCTACAGTCCATTTGTTTGTCAGGCTTATGTCCCTGGAGCCCTTGATGGCTTCCCTCTTTTCCTGGGTTTCCCATTTGAGGAGGTCCAGTTTGATTCCCAGATGATGATCCCACTGCAACAAATGTACCCTCACCCCACAGACCTGCACCAGTCCGTGCAACCGGCCAGATCGGGCTCCTGCCTCTGGCATCGAGCACGGGTCAGGTTGGTGTCACTGTCAGTTGCTGGCCATGGCCATGGGCTTCCCCAGCCCCTCGGAGTCCCACCACTGGTCAGAGGAGCCCCGTGCCCAACTCCTGCCTTCCCACACTATGAGCATCCACAAGCTGCACTCGGGTGTGGAGCTCAGCCTGTGGTGATGCCTCGCATGAATTGTTGTTGGCACCACCTGGACACTTGGTGACAGCTCTGTCCCTCTGTAGTTGGAGACAAATGCCTGATCCCCGAAGCTGTGGGTAGGGATTCTGCCAGTGCCCCCAGCCCTACACTGTCCTCACTGGAGGGAGGGACGAGGGGGCTCGTGGGGGCAGTTTCATTTGGGTGTGGAGGGTGCTGGCCTGATTCTGCTGCCGCTGCTGGGTGGCCAGGGATGGGCTGGGGGATTGCAGGGCCTCAAGGGATGTGGGGTGTGCCGGTGTTGCAGGCAGGAGCACTCTCTGCTGGGAATGGGTGCGTCTTGCAGCGGTGCCGGGATGGCTGGTCCGGCTGTCTAGGTGCGAGGGGCAGCAGCTGGTTCCCAGGTGGGCTCTGGAAGCTGCAGAGGAGCCCATTGAGAGAGGAGGCTCCCGAGTCCCTCAGCTGCAGGTGGGACACGGGGACTCTCCCCCACAGCATGGCCTCCTGGCTGGAGACTGCTGCACAGCTTGATGTTTTCAGAAATACGCAAGTCCTCCTCCTCACCGCGGCTGGGAACGGGCTGGCTGGACACATGGGCCCAGGACGAGAGGGCGGCTGTGCTGGTGTTTCTGGCCAGCGTGGGGGCTGCTCGTAATGTGGCCACCTGTCAGTATTGCAGGGGGGGCTGTTCCAGGTGTCCAGGCGTGAGGGGTTGCCACCGGTTCCCAGCTGGGCTCTGGAAGCTGCAGAGTCGCCCTGTGGAGGAGCTGCCCAACCTGCAGCCGAGTGGCAAATCTCAGCGCGCAGGGTTTTTCCTTAGGTTGGGAAGCAGCAGGGTGGCAGAGACACCCACCGGGAGCCGGCAGCTCTGTTGGCAGAGGTGATTTTGGCATGGCCAGGGCAACAGCAAGAAAGTTAAATGCGGCGTACGAGGAGGACACTTGTGTACCGGCTGTGTCCCTCTTTATTTGGGGAGAAAGGCCTGATCCCTGAAGCTGTGGGTGGGGATTCTCTCAGCCCCTCAAGACCTACCCTTATGGCTGCCTCCAGTTTTCACCAGAGTCCCCGAACCATGGGGCTCGTGGAGCGGGAGACCCGTACCGGTGAGGTCTCTGGCTCAATTGTGTCATATATGTGCTCCTCTTCGACGGCAGCCGGGGACGGGCTGGCTGGACGCAAGGGCCCAGGAAGGGAGGGCGGCCGTGCTGGTGGTTCTAGCCGGTGTGGGGACTGGAGGGAGGGCTGGGATGGCCATTTTGGTAGGATCTGTGGCTCAACGTCATCATATATATG
>VZSF01000117.1:221161-243921 GCA_013398295.1 Chionis minor | reverse complement strand
AGGCCAAACCACGACAGTCCTTGCCAAACCACGACACCCTATAGGGACGTTTTTCAATCGGTGAAGCTTTCATCTCACTTCACAATGGACTACCAACTTTCTCTGATACTTCAATTTTTGCTTGAACACATGGACCATCCAGTCTGCTGAGAAAGTAAACACTGTTCAGTAAAAACACAGAGCAGCTTCAAAGCCCCCAAGAAAGCAGAATGTTCTTCTCTTGCAGGACTGAGGAATGCTCTGCATCCACAGGGAAACCTTTCACATTTACGAAGTTTTATTTTTTTATTAATAGGTAAGGTGCTGAACAAAACTTAAACAGTCCCCTGAGATATGCAGCATGTCCCTGAAAGTCAGCGTGATGGCAACAACAACCTCAAATAATAATGGTAATAAAACAAAATTACTCCCATGCCTGTCCTCCAAGGATGCTGCAAAAAGAAAAATGGGATTACCAAAATATATTCCTTTTGATGTTCTGTGATTTCCAGGTTAACATCTGCAGTGAATTTATCCTGAATCAGAATAGAGTAAGTGGGGGCCATTGTAGTCACATATGAATGACAGCATTTTGTGACACATGTGCTTTGTTCAGCACTATTAATTCTCTCTATCCCACTCCTTTGCTCACTTTCCACCTTCAGCAAATCTGTAGTTGGCTACTAGTGAATGGATCTTTGGGGTGGAACCTGGATTTGTGCACGTATGGTGCTTGCAAAGTAGAAAGTCACCAGGAGAAATGCTTTCATCTCCTGCTCATCCACCTGTAACTTTCTGACCATGTGTTAGGAGATCATTCATTCAAAAATAAATGACCACCCGAGAAGGCAAATTAATCAGATGTTCTAAAGCCAGTATCATATGTTTCTGCAAGGAGCTGTGAACATAGACTAATAACTGTTAAAAACAACTGCAAAAGAAAGGAGACAATCTTGGACATGGTATGAATTTAGGTAAGGAGCTTAACACTAGTTTTTAAACAGCTGTGTGTAGAGTAGCAATGATAATGTGAGTACCCATAGTCTGGCCATATATCTTCATTTTCTTCCTGTACTGAACAAGATTTGTCAGAGGACCTAAATGCTTGAAGACCCCCTCATATTTGCCATCTTTATGAGTGAAACTTCATCCTTTTGCCTCTCCCCTTATAAAGAAAATGGCCTGTTAATCGACAATAAATACTTAAGATTAGCATATTCCTCAGAAGAAAACAGAGGGGTCCCTTGAGAAATGAATGACTGCAGGAGAGGAAGCCAGTACACAGTAGTTCATCATCTGTGTATCATTGCACAGAGGCTATGAGCTCTAGAAAAGATTCAGAGACTGCAAGAAATCTGAATAAATCAGGATTCTGTCAAAATTGCACTTGGTCTGTATAGAAACTTCGTCAAGGAATCCAGATATATAACCTAAAAAACATCCTCAATCAAATAGTCTGAATAAAAGAGACATCACTGCCACTAATCTGGGACTCTACTATTTAGGTCTTGCAGCCTGTACATTAATGCACATCCTGTACCTATTGCCACGTCCAGGCAGCTCCCTTTAAAGATATGCCCTCATATGCAAAGCCAAAACAAGCTATCTTCAAGCTTTCTCTGTCACATATTCACAAAAAATTTAAAGATTTTCCCAATGAAAATACAAAGTCTAGGGTGCATTTTCCTTCTCAAAATAGAAACAGGTGTTTGTATGGGGTAGAATTCAGACTTCAAAGTGTAATTTCTACACTGTTTTCCCCTTTGGCTTTACAAGGCATATGCCTTACGTAATTTTTGTTTAACTGGGCTAGAGCTTCGAACAGTAATTATTGGACAGCGTAAATCATTTCAGCTCAAATTACTTCATCTGCTAGAGTAACATATGTGATATTTTAAAGACTATCTTTCTCCACTGTACATGCTTTTCATTTAATTGCAAACATTTTAGAATAAGGGGCCTTCTCTGTGCTTAGCCAACACTTCAAATGAGAGTGTCTTCCCAACCTCAATAACTTTTAAATCTACTGCCAGTATCAGTCTGGTTTGACAGACAGTACTCTGAAGTGATGATGAATAAAGTTGATAGATGGATGGGCAAAGGAGAGTATTTGACCCAACTGAGGAAAAGGTCGACAGGGCAAGTTTGCACCTTTTTTGCAGAAGGGGAAAAAAAAGTCTTTTTGAAATCTCAAATCAATTAATTTTTAGTTGGAACTCACACCTTCTTAAAAGCCAAACCAACTCACCACAGGAAACAAATCCAAAAGATACAGCTTTTAGCTCTAGGCCTCAGACAAGTGCTAACAACTCTTCATTTGTTATGCAAAATTAATGGGTGACAGAGACATGCTCCACAAAGAGAAAGGAACCTTCACGCTTACTAAAATTGTGCGCTCTATTATGCACCAGGTGTTTTTAGAGGGGAGGAGAAAAAGGAAAGTGCTGCTTGAAAAAATTTCTGCTTCCATTTCACAAATGATTGACAACTTTTTACCAAATTTCGCAAAATAATTTCTCTTCAGAGTTTAATCCCTGAAAGTATATGCTTATAACAGATTCCTTAATTGAAGCACTATGAATACAACTTTCTAATGCTATATGTACACAATGTAATTACTGGAGCATTAACTTAGATGTTCTATTTAAGGCTGTAGAACAGTTTCGATGGACCCATGTTTCATGGTCTGGACTAAAAACTCTGAAAAAGCCACCATTTGGGCAAAAATGTTTTTTGCTGAGTCACTGGGTAAAAAACATAGTTGTTAATTTTTAAGTTGGAGCAAAGTCCCACTAGTGGCATTTGAACAACTTTGAGTTTGAAAACGTCCAAGGTAGGAGAAATATCACAAAAAGAAGGGATTTCTGAAGCTCACAATAGTGGGACTACTAGATGACCTAATTCCCTCAGATTTTCATCATTTAAGGAGACTGAATGATGTCAGGAGAAGCATCACCTAACCCCATATCTAGTGCTCTTTCTTAGCCCCGGTTCTTTACAGCTGAGATACCTATGTTCACATGACTGACACAAGTGCTTTTCTACTACAGTTGTGTCGTATGTAACACAAACAAAAAACTGACACACAAATTGAAAACCGATACCTATGATCTTCCCTGAACCGATTTACAGAAACATAGCCCATAAATTAAATTATTGCACTGGAATTCAAGAAAGCTTAGATAAAAATTTGTCTCTGGCTCACAGGCCTCTTTGAGTGATCTTGGGTGTATCACTTGGATTGGCATTCAGGAGCACACAAACACTGCCGCATCCACTATGAGGAAGTATGGTGCTTAATTCAAGCTTCTGGTTTATATTCTTGGACTACAAGTCTTATTTTTTGCTTATCATCCCTCAGATACTTTTTTCAGATTTCTAAGATCTAAGGGCACCCATAGTATTCCATCCTCTTCTGTTCTATTTTTCTAAATACTCCTTTTACAGCTAGCTATCAAAACCAAAGTCAAAGGCTATTTTGATTAGTGGAAATAGTGAGTTTAGTGGTTTTCACTAGTTTCTCGGTGTTAGCTGATGTAAATGTAGTTCTTACTCTCAGTTGTTCTCTGTCTTTAGTGCAGCTTCCTTCTTGGCAGTGGTGGTCTCTGGAGGAGCATGCTGACAACCACATAGTTCCATGTTGCTTCAGTGGGAGCACGGTGTGCCTCATGCGTGCAGGAACCCAGAGTCTCAGAGGGCTGTGCGCCATTATCTGTTGTAGAAGGTGAAAGGGTCATAATTGCACTCATTTTTAGAGCTTGGGATGTATGAATCAGGGCCCCCAGAATCACTTATTTGTACAAGTAAGGGTTATAATTTTAAAAACAATTTTATTTGAAGTTTTCAACCTCCATCAGAATTAAAGATTTAAATAAGAAACTGCAGCCTGCTCCATGACAAAGAAGACCTCCACATGGTTTGTGATATGATGACTTTGGGATCCTAAAATCAGTGAGGATTAGCATAGGTGTCCTAAATTAGAAAAGGGAGGTAAGGGAATACTTTCTTTGCAGGTAGCAGATATGAAGTGTAGCAAAGACTGATAGAGGCCAAAGCCACATCATAAGTAGGGCAGGTGCGGGAGATTTTAGTTTCTAAACTCTGACAAATACTTAGCCAGGAACCAACTTGGATTTCTGAAAGGTTCATAACTTCACCAACTAAGATGAATTTGCATGAAGTTGGCAAAAGTTAACCCTTGACAATTGCAAGTACTTGTTCCATAGTGTAGAGGCAGCAAAACTTTCCAAAGATATGTGCAATTTTACACTGATAATTTTGTATTTTGCCCTCAGTTGTATCTGAACTAATTTAGGTAAGTATATAGGTTAATATAAAGTAATGCTCACATAAAAAGCTTTATGATTTTAGCCATGTATTTTAATAAGCCTTTATGGTCTTGGCTACAATTTTCACAGTAGTCTTCCCATTTATGTGGAAAAAAAAAAAGCTCTTATGTGGTTATAGCTATAATTTCTCTTCAACATGACTCCTGAAGAATTAAAGGAGTTTGTTAACTTTCAGTGGTTTTGTAACAAGAGGCTTGACTTAAAAAAACAGGTTGAAAACTCCACAAAATTTTTACTTTTCCTAACTCTCAGGTTTCTTTCTACCTGATGTACCTGAAAGAAGGAAAAGGTTGCTCTCTTTATTAAATTTATTCTATGACAGCTGAAGAATACAAATAACAAACAAACTACAATTAATCATTTGGCTAATCACAGACACAATAGTGAATTCGGGGCCCTATTCACTCTTTTTGTCAGAAATATGTTTGTGTATAATTATAAATAACCAAGGAAGGAAAGCATTACTTAAAAATCATCTCCTTGCACATAGAGACAAGTAATTAATAGCAACACTTGTGTTATGGTTTGAGAAAACCACAACAATTTATTGTTGTTTAGACAAGTATTCTCTCACATGATGACCCCTCCCCATCCAGGAAGGGGAATCAGGGAAAAACAAGGAAACACAAGGGTTGACATATAAACAGATTTAATGGAATAAGACTAGATAATTAACATTAATAACACTAAAGAACCAATATTGATCCCAATACCAATATAAAACATACAAGGATTATACTCAGCCCATTCTATCAGTAGGAAGCCGTGTGACGCAGTGAGCACTACGGCTTCAGGAGGAAGGGAAGGGCTCAGGGGTCCAGCACTGAGGCAAGAAGTTCTCTGGACCACCACCATCAAGGCATAGAAAGCACTTCACAACAAACTTTCTAATTTACACTGAACATGATGTTCATAGTATGAAATAATCCTGTTGGCCAGCTTGGGTGAAGTATTCAGGTCTTGCTCCTCCTCATCCCTGCACCTGGCGAGCTCAAAAAGACTGAGACCTTGAAACTCACACACGATAGGTAGCTATAAAGTAAATATTTTCACAAGTTCAAACACTAGAGTCTTCTAAAAGTGCAGTTTTACCAAGCATTAGGAGAGAAATTAGTCCAGTGTCAGTTAAACCAGGACAGTCTGGTTTAACTAACTATAGTTTTATTGGACTTGGGTCACACACATTTCTACACAACACTGATGACCAAATTATGCAGGGAAAACCAAATATGTTCATATTTGGAATAAATATTTTCAAAATAAAAAGAGAGGCAGAGAAAAGGAGACAATTTCTTAAGAGAAAACATCAATATGTGATTTCACAAATATTCAAAAATGTCATTTCTTCCCCACACAATTTTTGTTTTTCTCCTTGGGTTGATTATTCTCCTTCCTAAGTCTTCCTGGTTTCCCCTGTTTAAAAGAATAAACTAGAGAAAGGAAAAGCAAAAAGGAGGAGGGGAACAACAAAGACAAAAACATAAAATGTTTGAAATGCTTCTTTCATTTGCCTCTGTATTTAGTGTCATTCTGGCTGAATGTGTAAATGACTGGGAGGGAGAAGAAAAGGTAAGAGGGCATTTTACCATTCTCCCCAGCGTGTTATTCAGCCAGCCTTCTCCCACGGAGAGGTGGTTCACCACAAGGAATATCCCTGGCCATACTCAGACCATGGTTTCCCAGCCACCTCTCTCCAGAGTCAGCTCTGCTTCCGAGAAAGGCTGCGCGTGTTGTCCCTACCATTTTCCCAACACCTGTTTTCGCAAGGCTGGTTGCTATCCAGAGAGGTTACCTGATCCATTTTACTGTGCAGTTGCAACAACACATCATGCAAGGGAGAGAAAAGGATAGAATTGACCTTTTTGCTGGCAATCCAAATTTTTTCTGGATTAAAATGCCTCTTTGCACGCAGTCCTGGTGAAAGCCAAGACTGCAGAATCAGTCCTTTGATGTTCTACCACTAGACATTTCGTTTCCAACAGAAATATATCTTTTCTTCTAACGAACTTGTGAATTAATTAAATATTGTCATGTCTTTTCTACAGCTGTGAATACTGAAACAGTTTAAGAGAGATGCCTCAAGCTAACCTGAAAGGCAGTGGCAAACAAAAAGTAGTAATTCAAAGCTTTCTGTTTCTCAGATCCCTCCTAATTCACTAGGTTGTTACTTTCAATAGTTTTTTGCTCCGTCTCAGCATTAGGAATGATACTGTAGATGTTTTTTAAGTGGGATCTAAATAAAAAACAATATGCTACCATACAGGTTTAAAGATGCACTTTAGGATGAACAAGGAGCTTTTTAAGACTATTTAAGTTACAATTTTTTCATTAGAAAATTATGTTCAAGCAAATTTCTGTCAAAGGAAAGTGTAAGTGTGAGATTTTCAGCGCTGCAGCTTTCACTTTCATGTGGGAGTATACAATAAGAAGCGCTGCTTTTTCTGTTCAAAATAGATTGTTAAACAAAACATACCATAATAATGCTAATTAAGCCTTGTGTCTGTGCTTACCCACTTCTGGTGTTCAGTTTTCTTCACATCATTATTTCTCCTTCTCATTGACATTCCAGACTAAACCAAACACCCACTACCTAAATCTGTGACCAAGTGTGGGCAACAATCTAACCTTTTTGAGAGGATAATGGTAGTCTGGCAGTCTTACCCACCAAAAAAATTCTCCCAAAAGATTACGAGGACAAACACCAGGGCTGAAATAAATTCTTGTACCCTATGCCATCAAAGGCATCCTATTTTTTCAGAAAGCAAAGGATTGTATTTTGTTATTGTCATCTATAACTTTATTAAGAAGACTGAAATTTTAAAGTTCTCTTTAATGTAGCATTTCAAGACATTTTTTCAATCTCTTTATATACAGATTAACATATGGGGAGCTATAAGGAGTTTTCTGTGCTGATTTATTACTCTTCTGAAGTCATGTAGAAATAATCTGAATCATCTCTAATGTGTAATTGGCAACATCACTCTGCATAACCTCACCGCTGTCTTTTTCCATAGTGCCAGTGTCATAGTCACTGTCTTCAAAAATATGAAATGAGATTTGTGTGTGTCCTTATAGAGTAGA
This sequence comes from Chionis minor, assembly GCA_013398295.1. Lineage (NCBI taxonomy): Eukaryota > Metazoa > Chordata > Aves > Charadriiformes > Chionidae > Chionis > Chionis minor. Next base: position 236,512 of record VZSF01000117.1, on the reverse strand, counting down.
CCTGATTTTCTACTGCTTCTTTGGTTTAACAGCTAAAATTTGTGGCAGAAATCCGTTTAGATTCATTGTTTCCCAACAATTCTCATTCCTCCCCCTACCCCCTCCCCCCAAAAAGAAAAATCATTAAAACAAAATAAAAAACCTGGTTAATTTTGAAATAAATTATTAAATTTCTAGTTAAGGGGGGAAAATCAAGCTGGTATAAAGGAATTAACTTGGAGCCTACATTTTGGTAGTTATGCCAACCTAAGTAAGAACCTTCAGTTGCTGTTCCAGCACCTTGCCTGTGTGCCTGCACAGTGAACTGCATCAGGGAACCAATCTGTCTGGAAAATAACTATTTAAATCAATACTCCACATCATGCTGTCTGCCTGAGAGCAGAGGTGATTCAGAGTTTCCCAACTTTCAGAAGGGTGTCCTAGCCTACAAGGTTACACGGTCACGTTTGTTTCCTCTGGTAGAAAGACTGTAATAGCGCAGCGTAAAATGGAACTGAAACAACTAAGTCCCAAAATATCTGTGTGTGCCAATTAGATGTTAAATCTGCATTGGCCAAGTTATCTGAGCTACCTAGAGAAGCAAGAGAGGGAGCAACTACAGGTGTGGAAATACTTTATCGGAAAATAATACAAAATTTCATATTATTCCTCCTTCTTTTGTGGGTTAAGAGCAGTTTGTGCCTTTATACATACCGAACATAGAACCTTGGTTACAGTGGATTAAGGCTTTATGAATGCTATAGTGGTCTGTGAATAAATCATGTTGATAGGCTTTTACAACCTCCCTCTAAAAATGAGAGAAATCTGTTTCTGCAACCTTCTGATGTAGGTGTGATAAAGCTTTTGACCTTTTGTGCTTTTCGTATAAGGATTCCTACATCTTCCTTTGCATTTTCCGGTGTAATGAAGACTTTTTTTTTTTAAATCACATAAATGTATGTTAAATGCTGATAGTCTCTATGATGTTTTACATAAACATCCTACCCCAAATCAATTTTTCCCAGATCTTTTAATTCACACATTGCAGATGGTAAAAATATCCTGTCAACCTCGAATGCAAAGCTGTCAAGCTACATATATAAGAGCTGCTGATTTCAAAAATGTTCTGATTTTGTTTGAAATGCAACATTAAGACCCATTTTGAGTCGGTTTGGGCTTTTTTTAAGAATGAGAAGTCAGGTGATAAAAAAAGGAACAAGATTTTATTTCAAATACAAATGAATGAATGAATGGATGAATGAATGAATGAATGAATGAATATTACATACACTGTAAGTCACAAAAAACATTGTGTTTCACTCTCATGTCCACATGAATCTTGAGCCATTGGAGTCACTTCAACCTTTACTGCTTAAATTAAAAGCAATTTTTTTAATCCATAATGAGACTCATTTCTCATTTCCTTTTTGAGGGGTTAACTCCTGTACTGTGAGAGAAGCATTTATTTGGCAAGTACAAACAACAACGAAAAGGAGCTGGGTCCACAGCTTGCAGCTTCTGGGTCTAAGTCCCTCTGCAGTTGGAATAACGTGCAAACAACATGGCAACCTCTCCTTGCCTCACAAGTTCAGAAGGAACATGGTGCTGTGACAGGAGGGAGGTTAGTATAGATGCTTGTTGTATAAAAAGCTTAGAGCTGTCTTCCTGGAGACTGGTGGCTGAAGAGTAGATGCCAGTTAACCGTGTTTGCTCTGAGGCCACAGAGTAGGTGGAACTGCAATGACAATAACTATACCTCCTATACAAGGAGAAAAATGAAGTAAATATTTAAGCCAGAATGCTTACAATTTAGTGGTTGTTGCATTTTTATTATAAATTTTATAGTGTCAACTAGTTCTGTAAAACAGCAAAATATTTTATCTCACTGAGTCAACAATGAAAGTGGTTTTTTTCTTTTTCTCTTTGAAGCACAACAAATACTTTACATTTTAAAATAGTGGTTACATAGGAAAACACCATATGTGGTTTTGGGAACCTTAATATTTTCTTTAAAACGTTGGTTTGAAAAATATCTTTAGCAATGTGCTGCTAAAACCAGGGAAATGAAAGGTGGAGATGATCTTCACCGAAGAGTATTTTCCACTGGGGACTCCACTGGCATTCAGTTGTCTCATTTAATTATCACTTTCCTGATTCAACCATTATTCATGAGCTTCCTTGTGTTCTTAAAAAGCTCTGAGCTGTGCTTGCCAATGTTATGGCATATTATGAAGCACAGTTATGCAGCAAGAGGGAGGGGGTGATAATGCATTGGTCTATACTGCTGGCACGTTTTCTGTTTGAGCTCCTTGGTTGCCAGCAGAATGCAGAGCTCTTTATTCAAAATCTACTGCTGTTTTTTAAGCATTGTGCTACTATAACAATCCTGTGCATTGCTTCAGTAAAATACAGCAGTATGAATCATTTGCATGAAGTTTGCACTAGTTTCCATTCGACTGCATTTCTCTTTTGCAACAGTGATGAAAGAAATGCATGGAAAGAAAAGTTCCTAACAGATGCAGGCAGAATACACCCCAGTACGTTTGAGATGAATTTTAATTGGTGTCAGTTTTATCCATACATGAAATTGGAGTATACGCTTTTCCTTTCTTTGTGCCCTCTCTGCCTAATTTAAATATTCAGATTTTTAGCTGAATTATACACTGCTTGTTTACGAGGCTTGGCTTTTAGTAAAAAAGTATATGTCCAAGGTAGTCAGGATAAAAATAAGGATAGAAAGTCCAAATTAAAAACAGTTGTTCTTCTAAATGTGCCTCAAATCATGGCGTAGCTAATTTTTTTTTTTTTTTGGGGGGGGGAGGGCAGGCAGTGGAGCAACAAAAATTGTATTATTTCTGTTCTAAACCACTGAATTTTGTTTATAATAGCAATAATCCTGTGGAAATCAGTCATTAATGAAGTTAACAGACAGTTTGCTGGAGTGTTATCTGGCCTTAGCTTCACCCCAGGCCATTAAGTCAAAACCAGTAACTTTTTAATAAAGATTATTTTTTTTAATTATTGTTTAATATGGAATTGGCACTTTATAAGCACATATATAAACTTCAGAACACAGTTACGGTGGAATATTTATTCACTGAGAGTACAGAAACACTGTTAAAACTTTTTATTTTCAGATGTGGAAAACAAAAACAGGAAAAAAGCTCAGCATGTTTCTTAGCTGTCTTGCATCAAATATATATGAGAGGAAAAGCTGATTCTCCCAAATTTATGCTAGGGTGAAAGGAAATACGGACCAAGACTTTCTACACAGCCTGGCTGAAACACTTACTATACCAAATTCCTCTTTCAAGCATGCACATTCTTCTGTTTTAAATGAAACTATGAGGCAGTTTGAAACCAGATGCAGTTCCAATAAATTCAGCAGAGTTGCCTTTACCTCAGTGGCAAACAAGTTTGAATTTGGCAGCTAATTATACAGTAACTGAATATTTACAAAATTCTGAAGTCTTTACTCTAGTCAAACCTTTCATTAATTTCAGTGGGAACAGTAATATTACATGAGTGGGAGGTTGCTTGAATAAGCTTTATTTTCATATCCAAATACATTAACACTAGTATGAGCTATGAATGAATAAAACAGGCCAGCATCTATTCAGAATTACATCAGTGTAACTAAGAACAGAACTTGGCTCCGTGTGCTTGGCTGGAGCTGTAGCTGCTAAGACTAGTCTATGAATTGAAAAAGCTGCTGCAACCAGTATGTGCCAACTGAGCAAGTGCTGGAGCTGTTGCACCTCCTTTGCTCCGCAGACTCATGATGGACAAAACTGCTTCCACAAAACCTATATCTCTCCAAGTGAGGACCATCAGGACTGATTTCCATGCTGTGTGGTCTATATCCTGTGCTGTAGAGCAGGATATTCAGCAAGTCACACTAAGAAAGCAAGACACCGCTGGAAGGGGTAAGTTTTAAAGACAAAGCCCCACTAAGCTGACACGGTGTGGGTTTAGTTTGGAGACAGCAACTTCGATTTTCAACACAATCAGCAAAAGCTATTAGGACAGCTTTAGAAAAGGACACAGTGAATTATTTTCTGCTGGCAAATTTCAAGTTAACATTGCATGTTTTGCCTAAAAATTACGCCTTATTTGAAACAAGTCCCTGCGGAAACTCTGTGGATTTCATTGTAAGTCAGTTTAAAAATCCTTTCTTGCTTTATACTTTATAAATATGTTTTCTGCGAAGTTTTTCATCACATCTACAGAGTGCTGTTTCTATTCTTGCGGTTCTAATTTTTGAAGTGAAAAATTTTGATCTCTGGCACTTTGTTTTTGGTAGCTGTCAACTACTTAAATGGGGCTGATCCAGTAAAATCTTTTTCACTAGTGTTGTTGTTTTGATTAATAGCTTTCGTTAATGTTTAAGACAATATCATGTGGCTTTATGATCTATTTTATATTCAAAAGTTGATCTTTAGGATCAGCTTTTCTATTTCTCTTTTTATTAATATATTTTAAAACTAAAAATAGCAAATCCAGAATTAGCTGGTATGATAAAACATTTGTTTTCAGTATTCATTCTCTTTTTTTTTTTTTTTTACTGCATACGCAGTTCAATATAACCAGTTCGTGGCCTTGTTTAAATTCAGGAGTGATATGTGAAGGAAGCCTTATCAAGTACACCAATTCCTCACTTTTTCTGTTCTGCTCACTATTTTTTCTTTGATCACACTTACAAGGTAGTATAATGTATGGGTGGTGCAAAAGAGCTATAGAAGAATCAACTGAGCAACGATTTCAGAAGTTGCAAGTACAAAGGTAAATAGAGGCCTTATTTCTAGATTTTACACAACAATCTTTCTAATAGGCATTGCATTTTCTTTCACTGATCAGTTTAGGTCTCGTACACCTTTTCTTCCTAAGCCACACTACATTTTAATGATTATTTCTCAGTTTCACCAACAAATATTTGCCTGGGACCTTAATTTGAAGTGCCATCAGAAGAAAATGTGGGATGGCAATTGCATAAACCCTCAGACTTCACTAAGGTAGCAAAAATGATAACAAAAATTGAAAACGCAGAATTAATAAAATGCAGTTTTCACTGGAAAAACAATTTTCAATTTTTTTTATGGTCTTCATTGCTGTAGGAATTATTCTCAAGTACCAGACCAGTCCGTGAGAAGTCTTCACCTCTTACATGTTTGCCTTTATCGTAGGAGGCTGGAAGAACACACATATCATTCCAAAGCTTTAGGCAATCTCCTAGGTATCTGGGACCCAACTATAAAGATAAGCAAAGAGTCCTTGAACCTGATTAAAAATTCTGCAGAAAACGAGCAGACAGTCTCTTGTATTTGTGGTAGTTGTGCAGCTAAGGAAATGTCACAGCTTTCTGAGCTAGTTGGTGTTCCCTAATCGTCAGTGGATTCACATCCAGCTCTGTTTCACAGCTGTAGTCAAGTCACAGGAAGTCATTACTCTGGCAAAATTGGATGGAGTTTCCTAGACAAAATGACAGGATTGAAAGCTTTTCTAACTGATACTTCTTGATCCCAGATTAGCATCAGCAAGAACCCAGGAGTACCCATACACTGCATACAAACCGATGTTCACCTGAAGAGCGCTGTGGTTGGACTGCCAATAATTAACCATTTCCTTTTGCTATCTACAGTTAGGACTCAGCTTTGGCCAGTTTTAACCAGCTCATTCCTTCCTAGCCAGGCTGGCACCCATAATGAGGTGCAGGACAGATAGAGCTGAGCATCGTGTATCTGCTGCCAGCACTTATGTCCTCCTCTGCTGGTTTACAGAAATTCCGTACAGAGCTGGAAGGAAACAAAATTGATCCTTGTGCAGTGTAGGTTTATAAGTTAGGTATCAACTGACAGAGGTGCAGTTTTGCAGGTGAGACAAAGGTATGATCAATAGTTGTAAAATGCTGCAGAAAGACCTAGCAGAATGAGAAGACATTTAGTGGAGCAAAATGTTCATGGGCAAAACAATATTTATCAATGTTGACTTTTGATCTTGCTCTGAAACCAAATAATTTAAGATTGAAAGAGAAACCTGGCCTTTGTCTTCCTCCTGCACAAGTATATTTGGGAATGAAAAGTTTGATTCAGCATAGAAGCTGTTCCAAATGTGTCACATGCAATGTGGCTGGCCAGGGGGATGTGAACAAAAGAGTAGTTTGTTTGTTTGTTGTTTAGTGTTGGTTCAATTACTGCATATCTGAAAAAGGAGTAAGTGGCAACTTCTTTACATGTCTGTTTCAATGGCATAGTTCACAAGACGAAGGCAGTAGGGAAAAATCTTTTTAACGCTGGTCTTTATTTTTTATTTTTTGAATAAATAAAAAAAAGAAAGTAAACCTATTATAGCTTCTACAGCTTGCAAGAAACAAACTGACACAATTGTCATTTGAATAATGTTTTTATTATTCCTTTGACTCCTTAAAATGATTTGATTTTTTTTCTGTAATTTTGAAGTGGTTTGGCAGTGCTTCACATTGTTTTCTTTTATTTCTTGGTAACTGACTCTTTTTTTATTATTATTATCTTACCAATTGAAAAAGAAACACTGCATATGGCATACCAAAAATGTCTAAAATGTAAAATAATTACCTAATCTATCTTAATAATATCCTACTAAAGTTTTCTAATACTTCTTTATTCTCCTAAAGACAAAGCTTTTTAAAATAATTTTGACACATGCAAAGTCATACAAGCACAACCCTTGCACGTTCCAGCCAATCTTTACGAGTATAGAAACTATCATACTGTACCATATAATGGTCTAAGGCAGTATTTATTCTCCAACAACAGTAAGCACTGTTTCCATGCAAACAAATAAAAATCTCAACAGCTTACAGACTTCTTCAATAGCTGAAAAACAAGTTTTAAGATCTTTCCCAAAACTTAACACTTAGCAGGTTTCAAAAAAATCACTACTTCTATGGCTTCCAAGATTTCTGAGTCTGATCTGCGTACCATCACTGCTCAGGGTAGAAGGTACCTGTATAACATTTGCAAGTTCTTCTAAACCACAGAAGGTTTACATCTACCATTATGTAGCTTTCCACCCACTCAGTATTCCCTCTCTCTGGTCGCATCACGGTAGTTGTGGTGTGCTGGGCAAAGTTATGAAAAAACATGTTACACAAAACATGATGTAACACAGTACCAAGTAGGGCTTCAAGTGATTATATAGTGCTTGTAAGGCTCTTTCTTAATTTATTTTTTTCTTTTGTGTCCCTGTGTCTATCAGTACTCATCTTCCTGCTTACTCTCTATCTTGTTGTTCTTTTAAATACGTAATTTAGCACAAAAGCTGAAGTATTGTGCATAATATAGAGTAATATGATTCCCTGTCCCACTTAAGGTAATTCTCTAATTCTGTGTGGCTAAATGGCAGTGTTTACAAATCAGCAAAGTTTTGGAAAGATAATAGGAGTATGAACATTATATTATTTTGTTGTGGTAACCAGGCAGTTATATTTGTACTTTTCTGTTTCCATATAGATCTCTACTCTTGGGTTATAATCACTAATTTGTAAATACAGGGGGTTTAGCCTAGCCTTTATTTCTTAGTTTTAGCGTATTGCAAATTGAGTCCTATTAGTCTGTCCCCCTGCTGTTCTTTCACAAATATTTTCCAAATGTTTCTGTTTCTAAATGTTGTTAATTGAAATTACCACTGTGTTTTCATACTCCTTAATCACTGGAGTCAATACCTTTTTGGACAGTTGCCCTGTTCCCACCTGCCAAGAAAGTTAACGCATTTTGACACACGAGCTATCTCCTTGCGATGCAGAGGCAACCCACCATGGGCCTGGAGGACCAGGGTCTTGTTCTTGTGACTGGTATTAAAAGCAAAGGGAGAGACAGACTTGCATTTTTTTTGCTGTGTCGTAATAGCAGCATCAGTCTTGAAGTTGTTTGCTTTATTTGCGAGTCTTGTGACTATTGCAGGTGTTTGGAAACTTCCTTTTTATTTGCACACGTCCCATTATAAAGTAGCTTTCCTTTAGAAACACCTCATTTCTTTCACGTCATGTGAATGTTTTCTTTCTGGAGAAAGACAGGATGCTGCTCAAGACCAGCCACATCTCACCTGCGAAAGTTCGGAGTAAGGGTGAAGTAGTATCACGACCAGGCAAAAAATTGTTAGAATAATTTTTTGCGTATTATAGCGCAGTGTAGCTCTAGCCCAGCTAGCTGCTTTTGCCATGTGCCTCGGCTCTGTTGGATACATTTTGCATGAGAGGTGTTATGCAAAATATTGTGTTGCAGCCATCTCACAATAATAGCATGGAGCGCAGGACAGGCTGCTAAACTTGCCCATGCAGCAGAATAAACTTCTTACGCAGAGCAAGCTCTGTGCTATCACAGCTTGACTGCTGCCAGTACCCAAAATAATTCATTTTAAGCTAGCTCTGGCATCTTTATGCTACACTGTGTCCTAGTGGGCTTTTACATTTTCCTATTCTTAGGATTTAAGCTGAAGATACTAGCAGAGAACATTTGCAGTTTGTCAGGTGCAACTAGCCATCCTGGAAACCTGAGGTTTAGAGGAATATTAGCTCCTTGGCCTTGCTTATTTGTGTTCAAGCTGTGCATTTATCCACCCATGAGCCAGCTATGCCGGAGGTACTGAGATATTTAACACTTGAAATACTTAAGCATTGCCTGCTTTTATGCTGGAGTGACACACAGCAACATTAGCATGGGGCAGTTTATGTGCCAAAAACTAGATTTTACACCAGCATTTATTAGTTTCAAATATATCTTATGAGAACATTTCTTTGCACATCTATCCACAAACATGAGTTGTTCAGCGTTTTTATACCACTGTATCTAGAAGGTGTCTCCTGGACTCACTCACAGTCATATCTTGTCACAATCAGTACAACAAAAATAATTTTGGAATTAAAGCAGGCCACATTTATTAGCTAACTTATGTCTCTCATGCAAATATTTCTATATTCTGTGTAACCTACGCAAAACGTATGAAACAAAAGAAGCATTCAAAACAATGCCACTTTCTGTATTAGGTCAGCGAACAAGGGAAGATTTTCTTAATATGAGAATTGTAGCTAAATAAGCATCCTGACACAGATTCTAATTCAGAAAAGCACATAACCACATGTTTAATCTTAAGCATTAGTACTTTCTCAGATCAAGACTTGCTAAATCTGCCTGCCTCATATAAGGGGTTGAGCTGAGGACATTTTTCCCCTCTTGGGATTGGCCTGTGAACTAGAAAGAAAAATTAACTGCATGAATTAAAGTGGCGCTAATAGCTTTATATGAGAAAGAGCTTTTTTTAATGAAAGGGGAGCAAGGATAGTCACTTCTTCTTTTGGAGACTGTTTTTGTTATCTGACGTAACTATCTTGTTTGCTTTGCATTGGCCTGTAAATGGATCATGCCAAAAATAGGGGTAAGCAATCTGTAGGCTCTTTTATTCTCTTTAAATATCTACTTTAACATAGCTTTTTAGTATGTGTATTTTCCAAAGCCTGATTCTATTCTCATCCGCTTCAAAAACTAGGCCAACAATGGGCACTTTGAATATCCCTGGCCTTACTGTTTGGACGATATTTAAGCATATTTTTTCCAGTTATCTGAAAATAAGTGTATTTTGGGCTATCAATTTTAAAGGTAACTATGCTGAAAGCACTTCTAGTTTTCCCCATAATAATAGGAGGTAACTGACTATATATACTTCTCAAATTATTTGCAGTATATGCAATGTGAGTAGATTGCACCTGTTCACTAGGGTTTATTTACTGATTTTTTAGTAATACTTAACAAATATAGGGGAAAAAAAAAAAGAATAAATTTTTATATAGCTCTGGAATATTGTCATGTAGCAGGTGCGTATTCCTTGAAGGAAATGACTCTTTCTGTATCAGGTCATTCTATAAATACCTTTGGTCCAGAAAGAAAGAAAGAAAGAAAGAACAAATATAAAAAAGTTAGAAGAAACTAAAAAGCCGCTCTAGAATAGAAGCCCTTAAGCATCCTTAACTATAGCTGTTGCTATGAGCTACAGCTAAAGCTGCGGAGCATAGAGGTAAACTCAATGTGCACAGGAGATTAGTCTAAAACAGAACCCCAGATATGAATACCTCAGAAACCACAAGAAGGGCAAAATATTAAAACCTAAGCGTTTTTCAGTTAAGTGAAAACTTGAAAGAAATGTGTCTTTTTTTCAGGTCAAAGTCATGGAATATGGCCATATTGAAATGCTAAGTACAAACTAACTTTTTATCTCAAGCCCATCACTGTTTTGCAGGTACTAATTTATTGTAACATGATAATAAATAACTGAATGCTCAAGAGAATGTTATAGATTACTTCCTGTCACTATCTTTCACCCTTCACGTCAGCCCAGGATGTTAGACCCTCAAATTTTTTCTAAATTTTTGTTTCATATTCCTGTCACTCCTTGTATTCAAAATTCCAGCTTCAGTCATAACCTGTGTTGAAATGACTACGAAATGTTACTCTCTCCCTTAATTTTACCTTTTTCAGAAAAGAATTACTAATAAGGGTGTGCTTTTTGGTCCTTCTCATAGTGACGGACTGATTTTTAAAAATTATGTAAATAGCTTGTTCATCAAAATGGACTGAACTAAAAACTATGATTTTCTAAACAGACATTAGCTCAGAAATTATTAATAGAGTTATCCATTTTACATACAATGAAAAAAATCAATATTTTAAAATAAACTTTTTGACCTTCTTTGATTTTAAAATGTAAAACTGTAGTGCACAAATACGAATAGGAAAATGGATTTTACCAGAAAACAAATTCATTTCCTGACAAATAAAATATCTGTATTCTGAGCTTTGCTTTTTTCCAGTGAAACAACATTAAAAATTTTAAAAAAATCGAACTGCTTCCATGAGGCACAAAAAAGAATGTTTAGCTGGAAGGTCACCATCCATTTAAAATGGAAAATCTTTGGTTGTAATAGATCCTCGCTTTTTAAAACTACTGCATGAGAGCACTACACATTCAAAGAATCGTCTTGTTACTGACCTATGGTGCCCAGTGCCTCAGAGGCTGCTGGCAGGAGGATTTGAAGCACCGATCTGTAGGTAGGTCTTCTGCCGCCTGCTCATCTCCTAGAGTGCTTTTTTCGCCCGCGTACTGCTTCCAACTCTCATCTTTCTGTCTCCTTCACTGAAGCCCATTCTTGCTCTTGGGTTGCCTCGAAACAGCTTAGGAACGCCTGGCCCTGCCAAGGAAGGAGAATGTGGACGCAAATGTCGGGAGGTCATTGCCTCTCAGCAGCTTTTTTCTGCAGGAAGGCAGTCTTTCACTGCTGCCTCCTCACTTCAGCAACATTCGAATATGCTGCAGTTTCTCCAGAGCAAACACCAGGTTATTTGGGAACAGGTACTACGGTTAAACTCAGCTCTTTCCTTAGATTCTGAGTTTTATGACCCAAACTATCATTTTAAGGTTTGCAGTGTTCTACGGTTGATGCAGCTCTGACCAGCAATTATATCCTTACAGCCAGTCTGTTCAGTTGCTGACCATTTTAGGTAAATACGGAGGGGCAGGGGCGAAATTCTCACCTAGTATCCATTCTTATTCAATTTAGTGAGACATTTTATACAACAATCCGGTGACAGACACTGTACCTAAAGCAGGGGTAAGTCACTATACAACTTCTGCCATCAGGACAGGGAAGAATATATGGAATGAAACAAGGCTTCAGGAACACTTAAGAAAACAATGCGTTTGTAAGAAAAAAATCTTTAAATATATCAAGTATGCAAATTTTATAATAAATTTGCAGTATTATAGAAAATATCAGTCTTTAAACGTCATGAAGTATTTACAGGAGTTGACTCCTTCTTTGTGGCTAGGGATTGCTTTTCATCTCACAAGGCAGAGGAAATAATCAAGTATGGGTTTTCATTTTGATTTTTTCAAGTTTCTGGTTATCCTGTCATGCATAATTCATTACATTCGTAGCTTCTAAAACTAAATTGGCATAATTAAAGATTTTCAATTACTGTATATTGTTTCTGATTGTGTCAGGATTTTCTAGGGCTGCTTTTAAAACAATTTTACTAGCTTGGAAAAAAATACACAGTTCTTGAATTAAATAATATTCTATGGAAACAGTCTGAAATTTCATGACCGTTACAAAGCTTTACAGGAGATAAACAGTATACAGTGTAAGTGCATGCTTTCAGATTGCAGGCATACAGAAATGGGAAAGAATTTAGAAAGTGAATCTAAAATGAAGAATCTATGCAAGAAGTTCAGATTCCCAAGACTGTCAATAACTTTGTGCAGAAGTCATAGAATGAACAATTAGGAAGTCTTTCTCGTGACTTACGTAAAGTTACGAATGTCTGGCAATGGGACCATATCTGCTGGAGACAGATGAGACGAAGAAAACTGTGACCAATCTCGCTCCTATTGAATCTAAGAAATAAATGTTGGCTATGGGATGCATCTGGCTTGCTTACATGCCAATAGAAATTAGTCATTGATATCCAGGGGAATGAAATGGGGCCTGTAGACACAGTTTGTTTTGAGTATTTTCTATTCAGTAATTTTTAATGAAGCAACTAAATTAGGCATAACTTGCTACAGCTCTAATGAATACATTGCAAATGATTAAAATGATAAAACTATGTGGCCTTAAATATTGTCTTAGAAGATTTGTCATCTGAAGAGCCTCGGGAAAGGTGCTAATGCAAGTGAGTATTCTGAAAGGCAATTTCTCATTGTTTAGTTTGCAGTGAAAACATGTTAGCAATGATCTTTTTTTCTGTAAAATATTTGTTTACATGTTGAAGTAGAACAACTTATTTATTGTATTTTAAATCTTTTTGCCCGGCTTTTTCTAAACTTTTTGTCTGAAGCACTCATCTGAAATGAGAAATCCCATTAAAGGCCCTTTGAAACCTGGGATAACTACCATCTTAAAAGAATGGTGGGCTGAATTGTACCACTATGTTTATTTAACTACTAAAGATACAGGTTCAATTTTTAAAAATACTATAAAATCTCTATATGACCTCAGATCATGTGGCTTTCCTGTGTGTTGTTTACCTGCTTCACCGTGTAATGGTTTCAAGCAGCCATAAATTTTGGAGTCAAGTGTTTATAACTTGCCTGGTGCTCACTGAAGTCCACATATGTTTATTACAGGTCTAATTTTATTGCCACCATTACTAGAGCTTAGCAGACAATATCTCACAATTAGAATAGTATTAGAATAAATCGCAAATTTAACAACTTGCTTGGGCTAGTGAAGAAGTTATCTCAGTCATCATTATACATAGACTATATCGAACCAAAACAGACGAATAAACTAGAAGTCTACAAGGGCTTCTGAAAATAGATAAATAAAAATTGCTACTCCATATGGTAGACAGAAAAGTAAATGAAATTCAGGGCCCAAATTATTTGGGTTTTGTAGGCTAAAAAAAAAAAAAAAAAGAGTTTGTAAACAAAATCAAAATCACATTAAAAGAGAATAGTGGCATATGAGTTTCTTTACAATTGTCAAAAGCACCATAAAAATCACAAATTAAGGTGCACCGGTACTTAGTGCAGGAGTGTAAGGTATTCTGAATGCACTGCTTAGCAAGTAGACAGCTTGTTATTTACCTATCAAAGTTTTGACTGGTGTTAAGATGTAGCTTTACAACAATTAAGTCTAAAAATCATACTGGCATAGACAAGAACAACAAGACTCAGAATATGAAAAAAAGAGTCATTGCCTCCTCTTCAAATTCAACTAGCTTTTGTTCCTGCTTCGAGGTGGACAACCAGGAGGGGGGAAAAAAAAAAAAAGAAAAAAAAAGTGTGCTGGTTGCAATACACCAAGTACAAAGTAGTTGGAATCTCTGCTCTCCCTTTCAGTTGCTTTTCTACAGCCACAAGCACTCGCCAGGAGCTAATTAATCCTGCACCCAAATTCCAAATTAGATATTAGGTAAATTATATCCAGACAAGATGAAGACCCTACACTTTCTAACTTGCTTTGAAAAGGATGTGTGAGAGCCGTTTTATTGCAAATACCTCAGAAACTTTTGACTGTGATGAACAACTTGGAGAGATGGCTGATGGGGAAATCCATGAAAGAGAGTCCTAGAGACAAACCTGAGCACCACCAACCACATCTGCTGAAATCTCTATTACAAAGAAAATATGTGACTGAAAATTCATGGTCTTCTGAAGTGGAAAGAGGGATAACATGTAACTGATACTAGAAGATACGCTGATATGAGTGGAGTGAAAAACAAGCAATTGGTTAAGATTTTCTGAACAGGATCATAAGAAAATGCCCTAAATGAGTATTAACAACTTTGAATGCAGCATATAAATTGCAAAAATACAGTGGTCAAGAATATAAAAAGCAACTAATATCTTAGGAATTGAGCATGATTTTTTTTTATTATTTCTAACTGGCTGTCTTCACCACAGTTAATGCAGTTAAAATTCACCATGATCAGGTAAATCTAAACATTTTTAATATTGGCAGAGCAGACGCTTCATGTCGTTCTCAGTTTCAGTTCAAACAGATATTTTGAAAGAGGCTAACCACAAGAACTGCTTCCTGTAAACCTGTCAACTTGTTCCCCAGGAGTAAATCTTTGTCAGTTTGCACCAAGAGTGGAAACTTCACTTTGTCTCTTTCCTATATTCATTCTTAACTTTTTCAGAGCAAAAGAGATCATACCTACGTTCTCTTGCATAACAGACCTAATAGAACTGCAGTAATTCATGTAGAAAAGAATAAAACTACTTGTCAGCTCCATATTTAACTTTAAAGTATGTCTCTTCAAAATGTATCCCATTTTGATTTATGAGGTCAATATTAATAATATTGTATGGATATACTTCAGTTAAATCAGGGTTTTTCTCTTTCGTTTTGGACTTGCAGTTAGGAAATGTGATCCTTGGTACCAGGGACTTTTTTCTAAGATGACCCACTCAGATGCCTTGTAGTTGTGTTCTATAATTTATTATACAGGGGGGAAAAAAAAAAAAAAAAAAAAAAAAAAAAAAAAAAAAAGTAACCTCTAGAAGATCCCGCATTCATTTTTAATTTTTTTTATTCTTTTTCATGGGCAAAATAGCAGTTAATTCAGAGGGGGAGTTACAAGTCAGGAAAAAAACCTGCCGCCCGCGGAACAAACCCGTTTCTGCAGAACCGCCTGCTAGTCTGAGAGAGGGAAAACAAACCGCTTCCGACGTCCAGATTCGCTCTTTAACGAGAGAAAACGACTCGCCACCAAACTTCTCCATTCTTGTCGGAAAACGCAGTTCCCCGGTGACAATCACAGCGGGGTGAGCGCTTTAATCTTCCTCCCCGAGAGACATGTTGTTTCCCCCCCATCCCCCTACTCCCCACCTCCAAAA